>JAQFXT010000756.1:0-26196 GCA_034683725.1 Strigamia crassipes | reverse complement strand
GGACCATGACGTTGTTGTGACGATGCAGCCCGCATCGAACATCGGATCACTCGAGAAGCCTACACACTGAAGAACCACACACGCGATCGGTTAAGTATCCGATCTAGCCCTATGTATAAAGTAACGTGTATCGTATTGATAATAGCCAAATGTCGGCATAGAACCATGTATAATTGTATGTTTGATCGATGGCCGATAACCGTAATCACGGTTATCCTAGCCTACAATAAATGTAATGTATTGAGAAACCACTCGTTTTCACTATTCCTCGTAAGCACTCTCACTGATTTACCGAATGGTGATCGTGACTACCCAAATAATACAACCCCAGAAAGTCATCCGTCACAATCTGTGGTAATTATGGCCACTTATGTCGATGATTTGATGACATTGGACAATAATTCAAAACTCTTAGATACGTTAATGGATAACATTGGCCAGAGTATCAAAGTTGTTGATCTGGGCGAGATTAAGACGCTATTGGGCACACATATTGATCAAAACTTAGACACGAATTTTATTTCTATGGATCAGTCCAAATACATTGTGGAGTTAGGAGACCGTTTTTGATTGACTAATGCACGGACGTCAATGACCCCCATGGATCCATCACAGAAATTGGACATGCCGGGATACTCATTGGGACCGAAAGTTACCGACAAACCATTTCGAGAGCTGACAGGCGCTCTACTTTACGTAGCACAAGGAACGAGGCCGGATATCACATTCCCAGTCTCGTTCTTGTCCCAATGGCTTAATGAACCCCATGAAGCACATTGGATTGCCGCCAAAAAGGTATTGCGATACTTGTTGTGAACTGTAAATTATCGGTTGGTACATACTGGACATAACGAAGATTTACAAGGATATACCAACGCATCTTGAAATGCTTGTGGCAAAGACGCAAAGTCCTTTGCAAGATACATCACCTTGCTTAATCATACAGCAATAACTTGGCAAGCCAAGAAGCAAAGTTTAATGTCTTTCTACACGTGAAGCAGAGTTTACTGCAATTGTAGAAGTTACCAAGGAAATAAAATAAAAATATTACGGAAGATATGAATTTCAACACCAATATGAAACGTATGGTGATTTATAATGATAATCAACCGGCAATTGAATTGACAAAAAATCCCCAAAAAATCCCTTAATAAGCTGCGAGCTGTTGAAATGTAATTTATATTTCTAACTTCGTAAGTAATTTTTTTTCTTTTTTGGATGAAGGGGGGAGGAGAGGGAAATTTATACAGAATGATTAAATCTAAACAGAATTGATTCGAAAAAATTGTGCGCATTTCAGTGGGTCCTATCTGTTGCGATTTGGATATAAACACCAAAAATGTGTCAATGAAAATTAAAATCCAATGGGCAACGTCAAGCAGCGTCATCCGCGAAATAAAATCATGATACGAAATTAGAATCAAACAAAATGGAAACAAACTATACAAGTAGCCAAAGAAAATGAATCAAAGATGTAACCAAATAATCTTGCGCGATAAACGGCATCCATCACGAAAATGGACGCGATAGGAACATAAAAAGAATGTGAACCTATTGAAATGCGGAAATCGAATGAGTACTACGTTTGAATTGCGCGTGATATAAGATATCACGTCACGTTCATCTTGTTGTGCCACAATTGATCCTAACAATCACAACGCAATCAGACAAACATTGTCGTCTCAAGAGCACACTCCTGACATCTAGCAAGCTAAAAAAAAAAAAAAAAAAACACAAAATACAACTACATTTCAAAAGTTTAGAAAGTGAGTGAAAAATTAACTCGTTTAGTTAATAACACAAAATAGTTGATTTAAAAGTTAAACAAAACAAATTAATACAATTAGATTTGAATAAAGCAATTATTTGGACAAAATTTCATATATTTAGTTATATAGTTTAGTTACAAATCAAAATTCTCAAAACATTACTTGTCTCAAAAGTTTAGAATCTTGAAAAAATCATTTCAAAAGTTTTAGAAAGTGCAACATAATTTGCATACTGCGACATATGCAAACACACTTGTGCAAACTGGGCATGTTATTGTCATTTACCAGTCATTTGGGCGTGATATTTGCGGATAATAGGCAAAGCTAAACAATTATTTCATGATGAGAAAGTTAGAATTCTGGAGCTTTGTCATGCAGGGAAAAAAATAAAAGAAATAGCTGCTGAACTCCAGAGATCCGAGTCTTCGATCTGAAAGTGCCTAACATGAATTAAAGAAGATGATAATGCCATCTTAAGACCAAGGAAATGCTCTGGAAGACTAAAAATCACTACAAAGCAAGATGTGACTGCCCTGAAAAAAACAGTTCATGCCAATCGTTTTACATCTCTAACTACTCTGGCTCAAAAATGGTCTACTTCTATTGGAAGAAAGGTGTCCAGGTCCACTGTTTGGCGACACCTTGTACAGCTAGCCTACAGGGCAAGGGTACCAAAAAAAACCTCTCCTCAACAAAAAGCAGCAAAAGTGCCGAGCTCATTGGGCTAAAAAATATTGTCACTGGGGCCCAGAACATTAAAGAAAGGTTATATGGAACAATGAATCCATGTTCTGTCTCAAATTTTGGGACAAAGATATTTGTGTTTACTGCAGATAAAATGAGGTATTCTGCCCAGACTGCATTAAAAGGGCTATTAAATTCTCAACCAAAGTTATGGTCTGGGATGCATGTCTACACATGGAGTTGGCCAGAGGTGCATTATTGGCAGTTGGGTGGATTCAGAGGTGTACATTGATGTGATGGAAACCTTTTTGATTCTGAGAATTGAGGAATTGTATGAAGACGACAATTTTCTGTACCAGCAGGATAATGCACCTTGTCGTAAAGCAAAAAAGGTGACAAAATGGTTTGAAGAAAAAAAATTGATGTTCTGGACTGGCTAGCAAACTCGCCAGACCTTAGTCCAATAGGAAATGTCTGGAAGAAGATAAAAAAAGAAGTTTGTGACCGCCAGGCGATTACTGGTCAACGTTCGCGCCCCCGTCGCAGCTCCCTAGCGATAAGTGGAGCTTCGACCCATTGCAGACTAATGGGGGGGCCCGGCCAGACTGGAAGTTATGTGCACGGGGTTGCCAGAGTGCCTGATGGGCAGTTGTCTCTCCGCCATAGCCAGCAATAGTCCTCTGGGCTATCTCCCATGTGCGAAAGCGACCCCGATGATGCACGGTGACTTTTGGTCCGCCCCACCGCCCGCATGGACCTGAGCGTCCGTTCCGTTTAGCGCCATGTGCGCGTAGCACACAGGCGCGGAAGACAATCAACCAAAATCTCGCTGGCCACGCAGTCCACGATGGCGTGACCAGCGGTCAGGAACATTGGGAAAGAGTTGAGGAACTCCTTGCATAGGAGACCACACTTAGGTGCACTGGCCCCTAGACACGATCATTCGAATAAAGATCATACTTCATTTAAATAGTGCGTCTTTGTGTTGTCTTTTCATTAATATAGTGTGTGTTGCGTCCAGCACCACGTGGCCATCCCCTTGACCACGGTGGTGACCGTAGCCGAACACTCACAAGTTGACAACGTCAAATTCCACATAACATTACGTCGGGTAAACGTTCCCATTTATGTCATGACGACGTTTTGTTTGATTGTCGTCACAACTTAATGTTAGTTGTTATGTCCTAATTACGTCCTCTAACATTAGAAAGTTCATGCATTTATAGCCAAATATAACTAAATATGCAAAAAAATTATTTTGTATGCATTTACGCATTTGCTTGGGGTTTAGTAATTAGCAATAAAAGTGGGAGGGAGATGCGTAACAATTTGTTTTATTCCTTCGTTCAGTTCGTAAGTACAGCGGTATCATCATGATTTCAATCATTAAATTTGACAGTACGACAAAATCCTACATTCCGTTACACAATTTGAAACATTTTCTTCAATTCAACCATCAACTGCCAATCAGTTTTCTGCAGATCGTCACGAAAATATTCTTTGCACACATCAATCGATTGTCGAGTTATCTGAAATGATAATATCAATAAGTAATTATCAACTTTTGCTCATTATCAGCAATACACCTGGCGTGATTTACTGATAACAATTTTAACTTTTTTCGTTCGTTAATTTATTTAAATATCTTTACTTTGCTGACTAATGGGTCGGTGTGCTCGAAATGGCGACCATAAAGTTTCGGCGCTTCACCAGAGTTGGGTTCAATTTTAATGCACACTTCTTGTCCTTTTCTGGCGCTGTCCATTGACTTGTGATTAAGCTCAATTGTCGTCACAATACCGATGTCCAGAAACTAAAAATACGCAATATATTCAAAATTAATCAATAGCAGATAGATGAACACTGAACACTACTCAAAACTCCATTTCACCCATCCGACAAAAGCGACAAAAACAAATCACGTTTTTATTTCATTGTGCCAAAAAAACAACCTTAAAGGAAGTTGATATACCATAAGTAATTTCGGTGTTTGTTTATCTCTTCGACGAGCCATGTCTTCGACGGGTCATAAAAAGTAGTCATCTCTTCGACAGTATGTCTCCTCGACAAACTGTCAGAGAGACGAATATCGAAGAGGCGAACGTCGAAGAGGCGATCGTCAAAGACACGTATCGTCACAGAGATGATACACGGATACACATATATCTTTATAATTACAGCTTGAATTTTGTGTAGTCTTTTCCGCCCGACTCTTCTACATTCAAGTCTTCGACAATCGATCACATCGACAATCAACTAATCAACTTTTCGACAATCGATCATATCGACGTTCATCTCTTCGACAATCATCTCTTCGACATTCATCTCTTCGACGTTCATCTCTTCGACAACCATCTCTTTGACAGTATGTTACCTTGACAAACTGTCGAAAAGATGAATGTCGAAGAGATGAACGTCGAAGAGATGAACGTCGAAGAAATAAACGTCGAAGAGATGAATGTCGAAGAGATGAATGTCGAAGAGATGAATGTCGAAGAGATGAATGTCGAAGAGATGAATGTCGAAGAGATGAATGTTGAAGAAGTGACTGCCTAAGAGATAAATATCGAAGAAGTGACTGTCTAAGAGATGAATGTCGAAGAAGTAACTGTCTATGAAGTGACTGTCTAAGAGATGAATGTCGAAAAAGTGACCGTCTAAGAGATGAATGTCGAAGATGTGGTGTCGAAGAGATGAACATAGTCCGTAATTAAGGCAGCCAGAAGTTAAAAATTGAAGGCGTTTTGACATGTCCATTAAAACAAAAAACCATTTATGGAATGTTCAAATTGATGATGCAAAATGAAAAGAGGAAACCTGTTCTTGGACAGTCTTCTTTAAGACACATACGTGCAAACATATAATTGCAATTGCAATTGATGAAAATTACATCGCTGTTCCAATTGAAGCGAAAAATGTGCCTTTGGGCAAAAAGCGCAAACGGCAACGACCATTCAAAGCCAAAAAAGCACCGCTTGATTGAATAAAATCATAAATATACAAAAATAAATATAAATGTATAGGAATGTCTGTAGTGTTCATGGAACACGTACGTGGTGAAATCAATATTTTTTTTTTTTTACTGGAAAACCCAATTTTTTTGGAAATAGTTAAATTAGTAAGAGTAAATAAATGTTTTAGGGGTAAAAGCAGGAAGTGGGACATTTAATACAAATTTAGTTGGATTTTCAGGAATATTAGTGGCCTTTAAATGATTCAGAAACAAACATGAAAAAACTTTCAAAGCCCAAAATTTAAAAATATCAAAATTTTTACCAATTAAACACATTAAAAATAAATTTTCAACCCATTTTAATCACATTTTATTGCAATTAAAACAAATACAACACAAAAACGAATAAGAATGTACTGAAAACTCGTTTTGACTGTGAAAAAATGTGCAACGTATTATGGAAGCTTAAGTAAACTGTTAAAAATCATTAAAAGTCAAAAAATCAAATTATTAAAGTCATCCTACACCAGTGTTGCATCCGGAGCCGTTACAATAGGTCACACGTTACGTAATTACGTTACGTAACCGGTAATTAGTTACTGATTTAGCAGTAACGAACCATTTTTGGACGTTTTTGATCATAAACATTCAATTTCTGGATGCTTTTGGACAAAAACGAAAATTTTTGGACTTTTTCGGCCAAAAATGATGAATTTCAGGACATTTTTGGCCAAAAACAAAAAATTTGGGATTTTTTTGAGCCAAAACCAAAAAATTTTGAAACTTTTTGGACAAAAACGAAAATTTTTTGGACTTTTTCGGCCAAAAATGATGAATTTCAGGACGTTTTTGGCCAAAAACAAAAAATTTGGGATTTTTTTGGTCCAAAATCAAAATTTTTTTAGACTTTTTTGGCCAAAAACGAAAACTGTGGGACATTTTTGGCCAAAGACGATCAATTTTTGGACTTTTTTGGCAAAAAATAAACACTTTTCAGACATATTTGACCCAATACAAAAAATTTTACGAAAAATTTTCAATAATTCACATAACGATAACAAGATTCACAAATAAGTAACGATAACGAATGATAACTAGTTACTATTTTGGCTAAATAACGGTAACAATAACCAGTTACCAAATTGCAGTAACTCATGCAACCCCATCCTACACTATATTGATAGTCAGTAAAACCAAAATTATCCATTTCGTCATTTCGTTTAGCGTTTTACCGAGTGCACAATGCACGAGCTCTTATGTACCAATTATTTTTTCCCATCATTCTTACCTGATTTTTAGCATTTTATTACATACCTCAAAAGAGCACTCGCAGCACATGACTACCTATCCCATATTGCAATGCGCGTTGCTAGGCAACGTGTAAACAAATTAAAGGCGGCCCGCTGATCATTTTACACGTAGGGACCATACAGTTGCTGTTAAAAATGTGAGATAACTTTACACTGGTCCTCACAAACATAAACAAACCTTAAAATTATCAGTAATAATATACCGAGCGCGCCCAGTAATTGTCAAATAATTAGGTCCGCACGAATCTTATCACACAAAAAGATGAGTGCTGACCTAAATTTGACAATTACTCGAGCGCGAGGTGTATTTTATGAGTGAATTTACCGATAGAAAATCGGAGAAACGACCATGAACAGTTCGAATGAAATCAAAATGCCATTTGTATTTTGGTCGTGAAAACCCACAACAGACGGCGCAAAGGACGAGCGCGCATTATCGAAATGGTGAATGCAGCCACCTGCAGCCACCGATCCGAAGGCGAATGGGGTATTGTTACGCGCTTCGGGATTGGTCGGACGAACGATGGCCGTATTATTACGCCGTTCTCATTGGTCGCCAAAGCACCGGGGAACATTATCGAAGCTAGTGGTAAATTCTCAACAAAAGCAATGCAAAAACCTTACGATTGATGTTAAAAAGATGAATACAATCATCAAATTGTCACGAAAAGTGTTGAAATTGACGATAAAATGGTGGAAAATCATAAACGTGTTGTTAAAAACATGAAAATGACCCGATAAAAGTAGGAATAAACTGCAAATTTGAGAAATTCAGCATTTCAATAAGAGTACGTTCTCGTCAATTGGACTCATTTAAACGACCCAAAAATCCACCAATTTGACTCAATTTTCTAAAATAATCGGACATTTTTGTTATTTAAATACCGAATTTCTCAAATAACCTAAACCCAACCTAAAACGAACGTCAACGATGCATTCCCACATCACATCGCAGTCGCTAATACAGCGTCGCTAATGCGATCGCTATAAATCCGCATTATCGACAAAGTGATCGTCGCTAATGTGATCCGTTCGCACGCTTCGGTCATTAAAAACACACCCTTAGAGTAGCGCTCAATTGCAGCCATCTCGCAGTACACCTTGAAATACTTACATCTTTGCTGGGTACGCACAATGGCGTCCCCTCTTTCACCACACCCGCTTCAACACTCACTCCAACAACTATCGGGTCGCGGGAATTGAAGACAAATTGAGGCAAAATCCTTAACTTGCAAGGAAAGACCGCAATGTGTTTAAACTGATCTCTCTTCTTTCGTTTTAGTTCGTCGCGGTAATCCATGAACTTGTCGAACAAATGGTAAATGATGTCGGCCGAAAAGATTTTCACTCCTAAAGTGTCGGCCAGCTCCTGCGCGTCTCGCTCGATCTTGACGTCAAAAGCCAATATCACGGCATATCTGGATAGAAAAAAAAAAAAAAAAATACAAATAACTCCGTTTGGAAACTAAAGTTTTGGTTACTTACTGACTATCGTGTTCCAACATGATGGATGCTTTCATCACGTTGTTCTTGACAACTGGGCCAATGCGAACCCCGGAATACTGCAATAAACAAACAAATCAATTAACACATCTTCAACCAGAGAAATAAAAAACATTCAAATTAGGTATTAGTTTATGATTATGAATATTGTTGATTAAAAAATTTAAATGTTTGAAAAACACATTTAAAACGAGTGAAAATATTTGAAAAACACATTTAAAAAATTACAAAACTGTTAAAAATGTTAAAAATTGTCGAAAAATGTTAAAAATTGTCGAAAAATGTTAAAAATTGTCGAAAAATGATTTTTCGTTTCAGATATTAATCTAAAACGAAAAATTTCCGCTTGTTTTTGATCTAAATCAATTTTTGCATTTAAAAATGCCAATTTTTCCACAAACTATTAATTATTTCACTTAAAATCAGCAAATATATAAACTGCACGTTTACACGACGTTTCCGTTGGCAAGGAAACGTAACAAGACACATTTTTTAGTGCAAACCGTGCAATAGTGCCGAAAACACCGAAGCAATGAAAAATTTTGGTGAATCACTTACTGGGATTTTGGATGTTCGCAAAAACTCGATCAACGCTTCCAGTGATCCTAAAGTTGACGCTTGAACGTAGACACCACGTTCCGCCAGCTTAATCGAGTTCATTGCAGCTTGCAATTCTTTCGCTACGTCTTCCTAGAAATATATAACAAAAAAAAATTAAAAAAATACTATTGTATTTAGAAAAAAACAACACTTACTTTGCATAAATCGACTTCGTCAGGATGATGCGCCACGAGTAAATTCAAACCCGCTATAGCTTTGTCTAAATCTTTGCCGGTCACTTTAATTCCTTGAGCTGCTTCAACTTCCTTGAATTCTTGATACGGATTCTACTCAAATCAAATCAATTACTTTAATAAAAAATTTTTAAAAAAATTGATAAAAACTTAAATTAATTTGCCGATTACCTTAACCCGCAACTCCTTTAACGGCTGCGGCATTAATAAACTACGAATTTGTGTGACTAACGGACCATCCGTACCAGCGAGAATGATGGTGTCACCTTCTCGTACTCGGCCGTTCACCAAAATAACGTCAATGGTCGTGCCCAACCCTGGAACGGCTTTGACCTAAATTTATTAATATTTATAAAATAAATAAATAAATAAATAAATAAATAAATAAATAAATAAATAAATAAATAAATGTGTTCTTACTTCTAAAACAGTTGCCTGCAATTCTTCGCAAAAACTAATTTGTTTCGCCATCATCGTTTGCGTTAATTCCACAATGAGCGCCATTAAGTTCCCCATGCCGTCACCAGTGTGCGCCGATGTTGGAACTAGCGACACGAATGTTCGAGGATCGTTATTATCGTAAAATAATTTCACGTTAAGACTCTATAAAGAAAAGAGAAAAAAAAAAGAAAAATATTTTGGAATTAATTTCAAATTCAATGCCAAATTCAATTCCAAATTCAATTTCCAACCTGTTCCGCAAATTGAAGCACAACTGACTTGACCCGTTCTTCGAATTCTAATTGCGTGTTTCTATTTTGACATTTCAACGTATCTTGGACGTCTTTATGTTTGTTAGGTTTCCATTCGTACAACCTATCAATCTAAAGAAAGAAATATTTGCAAACATATCAATAAATTTAAATTCATATGGTTAGTGGGTATTAAGGTTGCGTTCGGATCGGATAATTCGGATAGGATATTTCGGATAGGATTCCGGATCGGATGCGAGCAGTCTACTCGAAATAATAATTTCGGATCGGATGATCGGTGCGTCTCCGATCAAGATCGGATCGGATTGCCGAGAAATCCAATCCGAATTAGCCGACCAATCCAAAATGAAATAAAATAACAAAAAAATTGTTACATGCAACAATGCAAAACGCACACACGAATATTTGTTGTTTTTATCAAAAACCTGGAAATTTGTTCGTTTTTGATAAAAAAATCTGGAAAATTTGTTCATTTTTGATCAAAAATCTGGAAAATTTGTTCGTTTTTGATCAAAAAACTTGAAAATTTGTTTGTTTTCGATCAAAAACGAGAAAAATTTGTTCGTTTTTGATCAAAAATTTGGAAAATTTGTTCATTTTTTATCAAAAACTAGAAAAATTTGTTCGTTTTTGACCAAAAGCTAGAAAAATTTGTTCGTTTTTGACCAAAAACTAGGAAAAATTTTTCGGTTTTGTAATGAAATGTTATATGCTTCGTGTACATTTTGTATCCAAAATCCGGATCGGATACAAATTTGCGTAAATACAATCCAATCCGATCCGATCCGAACGCAACCTTATTTTTGCTTACTTTATTTAAGGCGACTACAAATGGCGTTTTTTTCAGTTTAAGTAAATTTATAGATTCTATTGTTTGAGGTTCTAAGCCGTGCATGATATCAACAACTAAAATAGCAATATCGCACAAGGACGAACCTCGAGATCGCAAATTACTAAAAAAAAAATAAAAAAAAATAAAATAAAATAAAACCACATTTCGAAACGTTATCGTTACGCTTTTTACCTAAAAGATTCATGACCAGGTGTATCGATAATTAGCAAACCAGGAATTTTCGTTTCATAATTCAAAAACTGAAAATAAATGCAAAATTCAATTATTAAATATTTTTTTTTGTTCTTCTTTTTTTAAACTTTTAACGTCGTACACTCTTAGCCATTTTTGATTGCTCACGAATCGCTTCGATCGGTACCATCGTTGCGCCGATTTGTTGCGTAATTCCACCCGCTTCGCTGTCCTGTACGTGAGTGTGTCTAATCTGGAGAAAAAATGAGAAGGAAGAGGATAAAGTACGAGCCGTTACATTTCATTTTCACTTTTGTACTTTACTTTATCTAAAATTTTCGTTTTGCCCGTGTCTACGTGTCCCAACACGCAAACAACGGGGGACCTTAATTTAGCGATCGAACGATTCTTTTCATTTTCTTCTCGTCTTTTCTAATAAAACATAACAAAATAACAATAACAAAATAAAAAGAAATAAAATTTAAAAAAAAAGACAAAAAAGATGTACGTTTTAGAAATATATATATTTTTATATAGACCCCGGACATTTATGTAAATTAAAAATTGTTGTATACACTTAAATTATGCATAAAAAAATGCCATTTTATGGAAAATATGCACAAAAAATTCAATTTTATGCAATAAAAAATATGAAAATATGCACAAAACAAAATAATAATACGGAAATGACCAAAATTGGAATGTTTTTGATTATAATACCATGAAATAATTAAAAATTTAGAATTTTTAGCTTTTTTTAAGAATTAAAATGCAAAAAAATGATCAAAAATAGAAATTTTTTTTTGTGTTTTTCGTGGAAATTATCGTGAAGATGGAATTTTATGCAATTTTTATACATTTTTTCCCTTAGATTTTAAAGAAATGAACAAAAACCATTAAAAATCACTAATACTACGACAATTTCCGCTAAAAACACCAAAAATCCAGAATTTTTCTTATTTCTTTGAATCCTAAACAAAAAATTAAAATTTTTATCTTTTTTCATGATTAATATCGTAACGTTTAGTAATGTAGCAATTTTTTTTTAAACTTAGAATTTGTCCGGAGTCTATTTATACATTCAAAAAATTCCACTTTACTTCGATCCTAGTAACGGCTCGTTCGCGCAATCTCTCACTAGCCGGTTTTTGTTCCTCCACTTCCGAATCGCTTTGCCCACCACTCGAATCGTCACCCGATTCCGATTCCGATTCCGACTCGGACTCATCCGACTCCGACTCACTCTCCAACGAGCTATCGTCCGCAGAATCCGATCTCTTCTTCTTTTTCACCAAACCCTTTTTATTCTTTCCACCTTTCCTCGCCGGTTTATCGTCCTCATCGTCCTCGCAACTCGAAATATCCCAAGAATCTTTAACATTCCCGGTCGACTCTTCGTCCCAAGCTTCCTTAATCTCCTAAACCAAAAAAAAAAAATAAATTTAACCAATCCAAGAACAGAATTTGTCAATTTGCACTACCTGAACCTCTTCCGGCGATTGCAACACTTGCTCGTCTTCCCTCGGCGTCTTCCCCTCGGACGAAACGGCAATCGACTCGGACGACAACTCCGATTTCGGTTCGTTCGAACCATCGATTTTCGACTCCGTCGCGACGTCTTCCGCTCCCGAAACAATTTTACTTTTCTTCGGTCGAATCCGATCTCCGGGCCTCGGCGTCCTCTCCTTTTTTTCCCCGATCTTCGGCACATCCAAACCTATTTTCCCAATAAAAACATCAACACAAAACGTAAACAAAACTCCCTCCGCTCACCTTGTGCACGCAGCGCCTCCAACATGGCCTGCGCACGCGCACGCTGCTGTTTCTGCGCTTGCGTCAACAGCTTCCCTTCCGCTTTCAACCGGTCGCGTTTCTCTTTATCCTTCAACTTTTTCCTCTCCTTCTTCTCTTGTTCGAGACGCAACTGCAATTATTCGTTGTAATTAACCTCAATCATCGATTTCGATTCGTCACCTTCTCCAGGCGTAAATTCTCCGCTTCCTCCGCGGCCTTTTCCCTCGCCGCCTCCTCCAGCCGAGCCTTGTCCTCCTCGTCCTTAAGCCGCTTAAGCGCTTCCTGCATGGCTAAAATCTGCCTTTTCCCCGGCCTTTTCTTATCCTTATCCTCCTTTTCCTCTTTCTTCTTCTTAGTTTTATCCTTTTTCAACTTCCCGCCGTCTTCCGTCTCTTCGTCCGCCTCCTCTTTCGCCTCGTTTTCGGCGACCGCGTCCAATTTCTTTTTACCTTTGTCCTGCGCATCAAATTGATTTAATTTCTATTTACAATCTCAACTCCGAATCAAACTACTTGAGCGTTCAACGCCATTTTCTTGAGTCTCTCGCGTTCTTTTTTCTCCTTCTTCTTCTGCGCGGCCGATTTCATCGATCCTCCGTTCTCGCCTTCCTCCGCATCGTTGATCTAATCGAAACGAAACAAATCAAATCAATTATAATTATTCTTTTCACTTCTAGTCAACTCACTTCGTCCGGTCTTTTCTCCTTTTTTCTCTTTTTCTTGCTTTTTCTCTCCTCCTCTTCCTCTTCCGGAATTTCAGTCACAACGACGGCCATTTTTTCTTCCATTTCCACCATTAAATCATCGTCGTCTTCGTCGTCGTCCCTCTTTTTCTTTTTCTTCATTTTCTTTCCCTTTTTATCGTCCTCCTCCTCCACCGTCTCTTCGATGCCCTCGCTTTTCCCCGTCTCGATTTCCGCCAACATTCTCTCGAATTTCTCGTCGCCGTCCATCTTTTTCTTCTCCTTTCGACTCTTTTTCAACGTCTCTTCCGGTTCCACTTCCTCGCCACTATCGACATCGACGTCGATATCCATTCCCATTCCTTCGTCGTTCAAATACTCAAACACCGATCTCCCTTGCGGTTTCTTCACTTTCGGTTTCGAAACTTCAACTTTCATCAACGAACTCGCCAAAATCAGCTCGTCGTCGTCGAAATCATCGTCCCGTTTCTTTTTCTTCCTCTGATTTTTTCTCGGCTTAACACTACCCTCGTCCGAAGAACCATTAGCGTTTTTCGTTCCTTCGTCGTCGATGAGCGACTCATTTTTTCCTTTCTAATTTAAAAACAAAAAAATTAAGAAAAATCACTAAAACACTAAAAAAAAAAATCACTTTTTTCTCCTTTTTCTTTTGGCTTTCTTTTACCGACGTGTCGGATGACTTAGTTTGCTTGCTAGCATCGTCCCTGCAACGTCAACAAAACGTTAAACGTCAAATTTCATATTTTCGTATATTTTTCGTACCACGTGTCCTTTTCCTCGTCCTCGTGTTTGGCTCTTCTTCCTTTTTTGTTTTTACTTTTCATCGGTTGATCCGAGATGTTACCACTTTCATCATCTCTGCAATTTCAAAGAAATTGAAATTGAAATAAAATTAAATTAAAATAAAAATAAAATAAAATAAAACAAAGTCGAAACGATTTTCGTATCTGTGCCATATGACAAGACGACGTACAATTGTGGATCAAATCAAATCAAACTTACAACTCTTCTTCTTGGTTTCCTTTTTTTGTTTTCCGGTCTTTGCCCATTTCTTTCGTTCATACGTCTGTTTATACGATCGGAAATCCCGATTAATGTATCCCAATCTAGGCTCGAAACAAGCTCAAATCAGGCCAAATGTTCAGCCTAATTCACCCTATGCGCGATGCTAAACTGCACATGCGCAGTTTTTATGCGCGCTACCTAGTAACGAAATTCGAAACGTGGTTTGGGCTCGGTGTTGTATGGAAGCCCAGAAGGGCAAACAAGTTTTTTTAAATTTAGGTGCATTCAAAGTTTCCATTTCTCTGGTTTTTGCCATTTGTACAAACAGAATGGACATTATAAACTGCCATAAACCGTAACCAAAAACTGCAAATACAAAAACCGGCCAGGAGTCGTTTTTGCAATGGTTTATATCAAAATTTGGTTATTACAGCGCAATTCAAAATGGCTGACAAGAAGTTGGATCGAGCAATGGTTACATATTTAACAAAATGCTTCAATGTGGGTTCAAGCACCACTCGTTAATTTTAATTTTTGCCCCCAAAAAAATGTATAAAACACTTAAAAATAAATAATTATAAAATATCAAAATTAATTTTTCTTTAATTAACAATTTAAAATGGTGATTTATTTATGCGCGAAATGAATTTATTTTTGTGAGTAGACACCAAAAACAGCCATAAACGAGCATCAAAAACCACAAAAACTAAAACCATGATTCGAGTGGTTTATACCAGATTTTGGTTTTTACAACCAAATTCAAAATGGCCGTCATAAAAGGTCAAACCATAGAGTAAAGAGAGTGTGCATTTTTTCCGATTTTTATGGCGTCTTTGTGCATTTTTTCCCTGATTTTTTGTGTGCTTTTCTGTGCGTTTTTCACGATACTTTTGCATTTGCTTCCGATTTTCTTATTTTTTTCTTATTTTTTTTCCTATTTTTCCTGATTTTTTTGACGTGGTATGGCGGGTTTATACTTTAATAATAGACTAAAACCTAAAATCTGTGATGACCTATGATTAAATAAACCAATTGTCATAAAGAATGTACAGAATATGTAAAATACCATCAGAAAACATTTAACGTAAGTTTTGTGCTTTTGTAACACACTGAAAGTTCAAACTAACATCCCAAACATCATGGGCGCTAGTGTCGCTGGTCACGTGACCTAGTTGCCAGAAATAGCTTCCGTGCGCTTCATAGGTGGCGCACGGAGCGTATAGGGGAGAGTGCCGCCTCTCTTATTCCTTACTCTATGGGTCAAACTTTCCAGTCGTCATTCTGTTTTCTTTCAGGTGAAGCATCCATCTCCTAAAACGTGAGTGAACCACAATTGTTAGCCAGTTAAAATGATAGAATTTACAATCGCTATTTTATTGCAAGACGAACAATTTCGTTTTTTAAATCAAAAACGATTTAAAAAAACGATTTCTGCCCGTTTTTGACAACAACAACAAAAAAAAAAAATTGCTGCATGTTTTTATTTATTTATTTTTTTGGTCAAAAACGTGCATAAATTGACCCATTTTGATAAAAAACGTGCAGCAATTGATCCGTTTTAATAAACAGCGTGCAGCAATTGATCCGTTTTGATAAAAAACGTGCGCCTTACATTTGGCAATTGTTTGTTTTTGATAAAAAAAATTGACATACTGTAACTTGTAACGAATTTTTTTTAAAATTGTTTGCTTTTGATAAAAAAAATTGACATACTGTAACTTTGTGACGATGACGTTCTAGGGTTAGAACTATTAAGCCTATCCATGCGTCAGTCGACGTATGACAGGGCAATTCGGTAGTCACGAGCATTAACCGGTAAATCTGGGCAAGAGTGGTGCGAGAAATAAGGAGACAGTTGGTTCTCAATACATTACATTTATTGTAATCCGTGATAACCGCGGTCGCTGTTAACGGTTACTCGAAACATATAATAAACTATACAAGAAACTATGCTGACAATTGGCTATTTAAATGTAGGCTAAACTTATACATATGACTAGATCGAATACTTAGTCGATCGCGAGGTTGGTTCTTCAGTGTAGACTTCTTGGGGCATTTGAAGTTCGATGCGAGCTGCATCGTCACAACAACGTCAGGGTCCGACGTTTCGGATAACGTCTTTGGCGGAACTAACGTTGGGTTAACACTGTGAAATAGTGGGAAAGGCATTGGACATGTACGGAGCTACTCGTTTGATTGCAACAGTCGGAATTCGCCCAATACATGTCGGTGTTGGGAATCTAATCGCTAAATGCGGAAAGACGGGGGAGAAAGTCACGCTTAACGTTCTTCATGCATCTGCATGGTATTACTGTTGAAGCGTAATCGGGAATTACTATCACCACACCGTATCTCTCTTCATCGCAGATCTACGCGTATTTGAGATGCATGTGGCGGCTTCACCATTTGCACCGCGCCGTGGGGCACACGCCCGATAACATTCAGTGCGTATGACAGCATCAATCGATAGAACCGGCAACGTACGTAATGGCTTCTGACCACAGCAATGGTCAGGCGTCTTCATCATCGGAAGAAAACTACACCGATTTGTTGGATAGGTGAAACATATATTCACATATAGTTCAGTTCAGTATTCAGTGCTAAGGGGCTGTATCCGGTTGGAAACCACCTTATATACTGTATCCAGTATAAGGATTATCCCAGTGTTCCAATCGGGACGCTGGCTCTGGGAATCCCTCCAATTGGGTGATAGGGGATATGGATACCCAGGACACAGGAAGTGGATACTGAGAACACTTTTACTGTCCGGGAGTCCACGGGATTAAGATACGCAGGCGCATATCTTAATCCTTTGCAGGTGCGCTAATCTTAGTCAAGATTCAGCGGAGACCTCCATCTGGTGTTACAATTCCACATCGCTGAATGCCGATTATTTACGCTTTTGCATGTAAATAGTAAACCTATGGATACATCATGTTTCTATTTATTCTTCTGATCTGCAGAACTTGGTGAAATGCAGAGAAGCGATTGCTTCTCGCCGGTTTTGTAGCAATTTGCCGCTAGAAGCCGCGAATGCGCCTTCTGGTGACAGTTTCACGTACACATACGGTTTTAAACCGTCACAACATGTAACGAATTTTTCAATAATTGTTCGTTACTGTTAAGCGCAATTTCAGCTCCTGATTTCGCTGCTGATTTTAAATCAGCGCCATTATTATTTTATCTAATCAGCGCCAGCACCACTGGATTTTGGCGCCAGCGCAAACAACCCTGTTCGAGGTCGACCACGATTTTACGGTTTCATTAGAACGAATGATGTGTTTGTTCCATTTGTTTTGTGAGTGTTTGGCTACGGTTGCCACGTGATCAAGGGGACGACCACGTGTCGCATCGTGTGACAATTATGGAATCAACTAAACTGGAGATGGCTTGTGAACTTGTGTTTAAGAGATATAAATAACACTACTCCTGAATTATCAATACGTGACATTTATTGGATCAGTCATAATCGTAGTGATACAATTATGCTGATTCAAATCCTAAAAAATTTAATTAATGAACTTTTGACGATATGAGATCGTCACACCCTTGAGTTGCATCTGTTTATTAATTCTTTGAAGGTTTAAATGCTTGTTTAACGAGTCTATCGCAGAAGTAGTACATTGAATACAGTGGTCTTGCAGTTATATTTTAAGTCAGTTTTCTCTAGAAGTAATTTTAAATCGATAGCAGCGCACATTAATTTCAACAACATGTTAAAATTGTAATAAGCTGAGCATGACTCAGATGATAGTAATTAGACTGTGGTCTTGGTAGGTTGTCAATGAAGTACACTAATTGCACGTTGACAAGTTGTTAAATTCGAGTGAACATTGTGATCAATTGTCACATTAAAAAACATTCATTATAAAATGAATAAAACAACATTCTACAAAAACAAATTATGCCAATAATTTATTTTGCATCAAACAGTGTGCGTGAGTCTGGTCAGGTAAGTTTGTTGAATTTTATTCCTTACTGCTTAAGGGTTTTTGTATCTATTCTTTGGTCAATTCTGTTCATTTTCATTTTAATATGAGACAAATGCTGTTGTAAAACAAGGGACTCGATATCATAAGTTTATATCTCACATCGATATGTTTTATCCTCGAGTGGTGAATTGGAATCTCGGCAATTCTTTAGACGTATTAGTTATCGTTGTGTATGATGACTATTGTCTTCCTTGATTTCTTTAAGAAATTTCTTGCGGCAGCTGTCGGATATGGCCATGTACTAGGCCTTGGTACTGGACAGTGCAACGATTTTTTGCTTTCGTGCTGTCCAGCTTACGGCACATCCGTGACCGGTGTGTGAGTGACATGTGTTTCAATCGCCAGACCAATCTGCATCCACATAACCGATCAAGTTTTCTTGCGTCTTTGTGAATATTTTAGCTCCAATTTCAGTGTTATCTTTAAGTATTTCAGAAAGCGCTTTCCTGCAATGATGTGCATTGAGTCGAAGTCAGTGTCAAACTTACTGAGTGAGTTCACTGTGTATGCGATGTCAGGACATGTGTATACGGCGAAGTACATTAAAGATCCAACGAGAGATTAATAAGGATTTTCCCTTACTTGTTGCACCCGATCTTTGAGTTTTGTTTTGGGTCTCCGTAATTTGCTGTTTGCGTCTAGTGGCGTTGCAATTGTTTTGTAGAGGAGCCAATTTTGAGTCCACGAGGCGGATGCCAGACTTGGAGACGTGCAGGCCCACAAAACTCAATTGAGGACTGCATGAATTTGCACTTAGCTCAGTTGAGCGTCATGCCTGCTTCACTAAAAGCTGATAGGAGCTGGTCCAAGTTCCTTTAATGCACCTGGTTCGTTTCTCCAGTCACCGTACTGTCATTAATGTACGGCTGCAAACTTTTCACCTTTCCTGTCAGCTGGTCCATTGTTTGTAGGAAAATGGCAGGCGCGGTGGAGATTCCGTAGAAGAGTTGGTTGATTTTGAAGAGCCCCATGTGCATGTTGATCGTGCAGAGCTCTTTACTCGGGTCGTCCAACTCCATTGGTTATACACGTGGTTGCAGTCAAGCGTGGAATAGGACTGCTCACCGGCTAGTTTTGCCATGATGTCGGCGAAGAGCAGAAGTGGATATGTATTCGGAAGTATGGCTTTGTTGACCGTTCGATTGTAGCAACTGGCTATCTTCATGCTCTCATCCGATTTTACGACGTGGACGATGGGTGTTGCCCAACGAATATCTGGAATCAGCGTTATGATCCCAAAGACCACTTCATTGCGGTACACATTGTGATGCTTTTCCAACAGTGTTAGCAAAGCTGTCGAATGTCCAGCATTAAGCGGGGACTTCGGAACGCGGCTCACTATTGTAGTCCCTAGAGTCTGCTTCTGAGCAGGGTGCGCCATTGTTTTTACGATTTTTAAGGCGTGCCCGATTGCACCCAACATCTTCCCGATCTTGGTCAGCAGGCCGAAGGCGTTGAGCCAGTCTTGGCCGAGTAGGGGCACGGCACTGTCTGTGGCCACGCAGAGTGGCAGCCGATATCCTTTGTCGTCGTGCAGGAACAGAACGTCGCACACTTCCTCCATTGGCAACCGATGTCAGTCGTAAGACGTCATGTTAACTCTCAGGGGCTGCAGAGAAAATTCTGTGAAATTAGACAAATATGTTTTGTTATTATTGATTATGGCGCCTGCTCCCGTGCCCACTTCCATCCAGAGCACAGTTCCAGCAATCTAAATTTCTAAGATGAGTGGTTTTACGTGCTCAATGACCACCGAGTTGATCGATCTGATTGGAGTTGACCAGATGTTGTAATACACGAGGTCCTGTTCGGCGTCCACGGCATGGTAAGGCATTGCCCTCGCAAAGATTGATGAAGACAGCAGACCGGTTTGATGTGTGCCTCTTTACCACATCCATTGCACCTCGCGTTGCGGTGGCAGCAATTGTCGCGATGATGACCCGTTGACTCGCACAACATGCATTTCTTTGCACCTGACGACGTCTTCTGGTGCTTATGGGTTTTGTTGGTCCTTGGTGAAGGTCACTCTTAGTTGGTGCATGTTGAAAAACAAACAAATAAAGTCAGTCTAATAATAATGTTGCAAACCTTAAACAAAGTCCTTGATTATTCTAGGTGCTTAACACTTGAGCAGTTTCTTGCTGCTCTATACAAAAAAAATTCTTCTTGAACCCACAAAGGAAGGCATGTCATAATTATTCCCATACTTTTACAGCAATTTGAAAAACCTAGTGAAAATTACATCATCCACTATTTCTATTGACAGAACAAATTTCCTGAACAGTTGCAAAGATTCATTCTCTCTTACAGTATTTAGTACACATAAGACAAATCATTAACAGTCTGCTCCTGGCAGAATAAATTCTCATAGGCAACAAAGTAAACAAACAGCTAAACATAAAACAAACAATCTACAATATGCCTATGGGCCCAGTGTTCTTCTAATGCACAACTCCACTTTGTGCAAACTCAATTTTCGATTTCTGCAACTTGTGAGTTACAGAGAGAGACCAGCGCACACATAAATAAATAATTGAACATTTTAGGATTTGTGCAACCTAATCCCAACAGGTTTTACCCGAGTCGTTCAAGCTCTTGCCTCCTCGCGAGGGGCGTTTTGTAAAGTTTGAACTAGGTATTTCCTGCACCTTGTGCGTCAGGGTGTTAGTAGCACCTGTGTGCAACCCTGCAACATCTCTGGCCGTTGTTTCTATAGTGATGGCTGTCTGAACCACCTTGGTGTGGTCCGCTTCTCCTTGCGTGATGAGCGCGCGCTGGATGGGCTCGGACAGGAATCCGTACATGAAGCAATTGCAAAAATGGATCGACAGCCCCTCGCCATAATGCTCAATATTGCGTCAATTTGGAAACGGCAAGCGCACACTTGGCCACTGTCTTGTTGGGCAGTTGTACCCGCTACTGGAACTTCACTCGTTCGACTAGAAGTAAAGGTTTTGGGTTAGTATAGGAAGTTAAAAGTCCAATAAGTTCTTCGAAGATTTTGTCGGTGGATTTTTTTGGGCAGGGGCAAGTTCGCAAGACCTTCATACGTCTCCCCAACAGTTGAGATTAATATTGCCACTTTCTTCTTGTCGTCGACAATGTTCGGCACACAAAAAAAAACTTTGCATTTGTTCCACATAATGCGACCATTTGTGGTTTGTGTTAAACTCCTGGAACAGTTCAGGTAGTGCAGCCATATTGTGGATGTAAGGAGATGCAAGTGATGAGTCGCAAAAAGAAGTTGTAAAATTTCAGGCTTAACATACGTGGTCAAATGTCCAAAAAGTTGTCAAAAATTCGAAAAAAGTTTACAAAAAGTTGCACAAAAGTTTCTAATTAGGCGTCCTGGGTTGGTTTTCTACCATCTCTCGCCGCCAATTTGCAATGTTTTGCAAAGGTGTGTGTATTTAAAGGAGCCACAAAGAAACTTGACCATCAAGTCAAACTTAGAAATTAAGACAATACTTTATTCAAAGCCGTCAGGTGGCGCTAACGGGGTAGCGTCACACATTATAGGCATAGAAGTACGAGATTGGAGTAAACACTCCATGACTGTCATTATATTCACGTGATAGATCAAGCTAACTAATGTTTGTAACATAGGCAAGTGTCCTAATCTATCCAATAGGCTTGATCCTGGCATTCCTCTACGACATGTGGTCACAAAATGTCATGACATACTGCACCTGCTAGACAGGTGGCGACGTCATGGCTTTTCTATTATTGTCCTACTTCTTGTAGCGCATCTGGGATCACAGCTATGTGCTTTTGGCCTTACCCGTGCATTATGACTTTTGGTTGGAGAGTATATTCCAACATGGCCTAGTCGTATTTTGGGTCGAAACTCGCGTTGGTCCCCTGGAAGGAGGCTGCACAAGAAGCATACAGAGATGTGGCCATGGAAGTCGTGGCCAATTGTTTTTGTCAAAATAAACGTCGTTTTTCCCAAAATATGCAAAGTTTATGCCAAAATATGCAAGGTTTATGCCAAAATAAGCAAGGTTTATGCCAAAATAAGCAAGGTTTATGCCAAAATATGTAAAATGTTTGCTAAAATATGCAAGGTTTTTTTTTTAATAATGCATGGTTTTGCCAAAGTATTCAAAATTTTGCCAAAATATTCAAACTTTTTGTCAAAATATTCAAAATTTTGCCAAAATATTCAAACTTTTTGTCGAAATATTCAAGGTTTTCACAAAATATTTAAGTTTTTTGCCAAAATATTTAAGTTTTTTGCCAAAATATTCAAAGATTTTGCCATAATATTCAAAGTTTTTGCCCTAATATTCAAAGTTATTGCCATAACATTCAACGTTTTTGGCATAATATTCAACGTTTTTGGCATAATATTCAACGTTTTTGGCATAATATTCAACGATTTGCCAAACTATTCAACGTTTTTGCCAAACTATTCAAGGTTTTTGCCAAAATTATCAATCTTCTTTCTAAAATATGCCTTTTTTGCCAAAACACGCATATTTTTTGCAACAAAAACATTTTTTGGCTTAAAAATGCATTTCATTTTTAAAATATATTTCATTTATTGGTTTGAAAATGCATTTTATTGTATGGCGACGTGTCTTTTTTCACCTGAATTTATGTTTTATGCTTATTGGGGAGGAGGGCGCAAATCTGACCAAAAAAACGCGGGCGCACCATACCCTAGGAACGAGCCTGAAAAGGATTAAGAGAGATTAGTGAATCTCCAATGAGGGAATTTTTTGTGTTAAACCCCTCCAATGCAACAGGTTTAACCAAGAATCTCTCTAATCCCGAGGGATGAACAAGAATACTCTCGTTCCAAGAGTATTTAAGATTAGGGGTTATGTGAACATTAATCCCCCTTTGATGACGTTATAGTAGAAAATAGCAAATTTTACTTTTATTCAAGAGTTAACTTATTAAAGATGGGAATAAACACAGTGGTGTCTATTTTCTCTTCTTATTTCTAGCACATTCTTGGTAAGAAATAGTTATTTCTTACTATTAGCAATTAGTAAACCTTTGACAACATGAAATCGTCACACTCTTGTAGTGCATCCGTTTATTAATTCTTTGAACGTTTAAACGCTTGTTTAACCAGTCTATCACAGAAGTAATTCTTTCAATACAGTGGTTTTGCAGTTACATTTTAAACCATTTTTCTCTAGGAGCGCACATTAATTTCATCAACATGTTAAAATTGTAATAAGCTGAGCATGACTCAGATGACAGTAATTAGCCTGTGGTCTCGGTAGCTTGTCAATGAGGTACACTAATTACACGTTGACAAGTTGTTAAATTCAGGTGAACATTGTGATCAATTGTCACATATAAAAAACATTCATTATAAAATGAATAACACAACATTCTACAAAAACATTTTATTTTAAAATACATCAAATTATGCGTAACTATCGTTAATTTAATTGAAATTTTTAATTACTAGACATGTAAAGTTACCGCCAAAATAAAGTTTATACAATACATCTAAAACGTTTTCAACTTTTCGGTCTTTATCAGTAGATGAACTATGAAGACCTTATTTTCTGTGTAGACATAAATATACAAGTATCAACTAACGTCTGCAAAACGTTTTTGGCAAAATACGCGTTTTTATACGTACGCATATCATTTCCGGACGTTTTTGCAACGTTTACCGGTCTCATCCGGTTCCGAACATGTGTTTCAAACGTTTTTGTTCCTCTTACTCCTCCTCACAGTAATTATGTTATCCTCTATAGCGTCGTCTGCTTTACCTATTGGCACCAAAATTTCTATGTTTTTTGGGGCCAAATTTGCGTCGTCTGCTACGGGAGTTGTTGCAGTCACGTCTGTTCCGGAAATTAGTCTACTTCCGTCGTCTGCTACCAAGTCTGCTGTTGCACCAACTGAATTTGTCATGCCTAAGCCTGATTTTTCCATTACCCCAATTTCTTGGATTTTCCTTTTAAACTCCAACGTCTGGGGAAAAGATACGGAGTGGTGTTACACCACTTTGTATCCAGACCAGACGTTGGAGTTTAAAAGGAAAATCCAAGAAATTGAAATTTTATTTCTTGCTCTCTAAGGCTTTTTATATCTATTCTTTGGCCAATTCTGTTAAATCTCATTTTAATATGAGGCAAATGCTGTTGTGAAACAAGGGACTTGATATCATAGGTTTATATATCACTTCGATATGTTTTGTTCTGGAGTGGTGAATCGGATTCTTGGCAATTTTTTGGACGCCCTAGTTATTGTTGGGTATGATGACTGTTGGTGCTTTCTTGTCTTCCTTGATTTCTTTATGAAACTTCTTGAGGCAGATTGCTTTGCGCGAGCTGTCGGATATGGCCATATATGTAGGTCCATAGGTGATTTTGTTCCCTATGCGACCTTGCACTTTGCTCACGTATAGCGTGGATTCGCATTTTTTTCCTTTATTCTCATTGTTGTAAGCGCATCTTATCTTTCAGTTTATTTAGCGCTGTCCCATATAAGTTTCTTTTATTTAAGGCCTTTGTAGCCTTCTCTTTGTCAAGGCAGCGCATGATGCCCAATCACTAATGCACTCGGTGCTGGACAATGCAACAATTTTTTGCTTTTGTGCTGTCCAGCTTACGGCACATCCGAAGGTGCGTGAGTAACTAGTGTTTAAATCGCCAGACCAATCTGCGTCCGCATAATCGATCAATTTTTTTTGCGTTTTTGTGAATTTCAGCTTTAATTTTAGTGTTGTCTTTGTTATCATTATAACCACTGAATCCTAATAATGGCCACATCATTGTTGGCTAGCCCTATAGCACAGTGCTAATAATTGAACAATATAACTCATGTAATGCAAACTAGGCTTACTGTCAAAATGTAAAGTGAATGTCCAAATGTCCAATGTAATCCTAATAATTGAATTGTAAAACATCTAGCAAACCAGGCCAGGAATGCTCATTAGTATTCAGGGCATTCTGTCCTGAATGTGCTCTAAATACTAGCTGGGAAAACAGTTCTGGAAACTCTATTCTAGAGTGCTCTATGCTTATGTAAAAGCATGTGTTCTTGGAGCTAGGAAAGACACATGTTCACACCTTGGTGTCCAATACTGGAGTGAATATTTTATTAGGAAAACATAACTAATTTGAATATTACAACATAGGTTAAAAATAGATATTACATAATATAGAACACAAAACACTAGCGCCATCTATTGACATGAAATAGAACTGTTACTCATGTTTAGATGCGCTTGTTTGTAAACAAAGAGTGGATAAATGTAAACAAACACTTGGAACTCAATGTATAATTCCACAAATACATTTACGCGCTTTATAATAAATTAAACAACAGATAGAATTATAAAGCAATGTATAGACATATTTACAAATATATAAGCACTTGACTTAGTGCTTTGATCATGTGACTTTGCACAAGGTTACTCATTTATGTCAACAGTCTTTAGGTATTTCAGAACGCGCTTTCCTGCAGTGATATGCGTCGAGTTGAAGTCAGTGTTAAACTGACTGAGTGTGTTCACTGTGTATGCGATGTTAAGGCAAGTGTATACAGCGAGGTACATTAAAGATCCAACAAAGATTGATAAGGACAGTCCTTTACGTGTTGCGCCCAATGTTTGAGTTTTGTTTTGGGTGTCTGTAATTTGCTGTTCGCGTGCAGTGGAGTTGCAATTGTTTTGCAATCGCTCACGTCGAATCTTTCCAGTACATCCTTTGCATATTTTTGCTGCCTAATGGTTATTGTTCCTGCTTCGAGGTTTTGTTGAAATTCAATTTTAAGGCAGTAATTTATGGGACTGTAATGTACTAAGTTTATTGAGAGTGTTTTGTGTGTCCAACACAACTGTAAATCCAACATCTCCGCTGCTCCTGACGGAGCAGTCGGTGGGCACAAGCATACACAATGGAATCCAAAACTAACTGACTTTATTTCCGCAATCCGTTGCTCATGGCAACGGGCTGAACAATGCATGGGAACAC
>JAQFXT010000755.1:0-26220 GCA_034683725.1 Strigamia crassipes | reverse complement strand
AATAAAAAATACACTTTTAGAATAAAAAATACACTTTTAGAATAAAAAATACACTTTTAGAATAAAAAATACACTTTTAGAATAAAAAATACACTTTATGAATTAAAAAAATACACTTTATGAATTTAAAAAATACGCTTTATGAATTTAAAAAATACACTTTATGCATTTAAAAAATGCACTTTTTGAATATAGAAAATTTTAAAATCCATGTAGAAATCTTATTCTAGGTCAGGGCTTTGTGGCACGTTTTTTTTCCTTTTCTAAATGGGTAATATAAAACAAGCACTGGTTTTAGTACAGTAGAGTCTGTAATCCGATATACCTGGTGAGTCAAAAGTCTGGTTCCATGGAAATAATGTGAATCGGGTTAATGGGACAATTCTTGTTGGCAAATGGGTTAAAGTTACATTGTTGCGTTGTATCCTAGACAACGTTGTTGTTGTTTTTTTTTTGGTGAAGAAATAAATGCCTAGAAGATATTCGGTTTTTTTCAAGTGCTTAGTTACTATGAATTGTGAGATTTTAAAATAGTAGCAAGTCAGGTGTGCTCTTTACAAAGAACTTAATTTCAATGACCTTGAAAGGATTTTTCAAGGTCATTTCAATTTTATCTCAGAAACCGTCAAAGTTAGAGCAAAATTTCCATTTGCAAAGTTGTAGAGCACACTTTAATTAGTACAAAACATGTGTCAATTGTCCCACTATCTAAAGTAAAAAAAAAAACATTAGAAATGCAATATCTTGATCCAAACATTGCAATGAAATATCATTTCTTTGTTTTCATTGTTTTGAATAAGTTAAAACAGAAATTGTATCTATATTTAATATAAGAAACAGTTCCTAGTTTCGGAAATCAAGTGACTTTGTAAGGTAAGTCGACTTTTATAACTGTAACGTGAAAACGCAAGCGCAAACTGAACTTTTATATTTTTACGTTTCAATATTTATAACGTAAAATTAAGGGAAAAGTACATGGCGTAAACTGTGTAATGACGAAAATCAGTTTACAGAGGAGCTGTGTCGAATCTCTCAGAAATGGGAGATGAAATCTATTTATTAACAAGGTAAGGTTAGGTTAGGTTAGGTCAGGTTTGGTTTGGTTAGCCGTATCGAAAATGGCCGCTAATCTAAAGAAGCTCTCGCATTACTTTTACCATTTAAAAAAAAAAAAATTTAATTAATTTAAATTCTAACTATTTGCACATTTTCTTTCAAACCATAACTAAAAAAATCTTTTTATTTTAATTTTGAAGAAATTTTGAAGAGGGTTATTGACGGCACAGATGCCGGGACACCATTCCGACCTCAACTCGAATTAATGGATAACCCATCAGATTACGTGAAAATTTGCTTAATGGAATGTTGGAATGAAGTAGCCGAAGAAAGACCTGACTTCAAAACAATCAGGCAAAGGATAAGGCCGCAAAGAAAGGGAATGTGAGTTGATTTAGTTTTTTAAAAAGTTGGATTTTAACAGTTGCAAGACCGAGCCCTCCGTGTAATCACAATGAGAATTTACCACTAGCTACGTCAGAGACTGACGACCAATAAGGGAGGGCGTTACAAAACGGCTATGGTTCATTCGACCAATCTCGAAGCGCGTAACAAATCCCATTCGCCTTTGGATTGGTGGCTGGATTCACCATTTTGAAAATCTTAACGTTGTCTTTTTCGCCACCTGTTGCTGGTTTTTACAAACAAATGCTAACGGCATTTTGATTATGTTTGAACTCTTCACGGTCGTTTCTCTGATTTTCTATCGGTAAATTTTCAGTAGTAATATACCGAGCGCGCCGAGTAATTGTCAAATAATTAGGTCTGCACGAATCTTTTTGTCTGATAAGATTCGTGCGGACCTAATTGTCCGACCATTACTCGGCGCTCGGTACATTACTACTAAAATAATTTCACAGGCGATCGAATATATTTGATAACATGATCGCCATGATGGAAAAATATGCCAATAATTTGGAGGCTTTGGTGGATGAAAAAACAGATCAATTGATCGAGGAGAAGAAGAAAACAGACGCCTTATTGTACGAAATGCTGCCGCGGTAAAACTAACACCCGTTTAATCTGTCAACACATTTCGTTTGATTTCCTTCGCTTTGATTTCAGCTATGTTATTGAACAGCTGAAAAGAGGCAAACCCGTCGAAGCGGAATCGTTCGATACGGTGACAATTTATTTCAGTGATATTGTTGGCTTCACTGCGATGTCGGCTGAAAGCACACCCTTGCAGGTGAGTTTCCCCGTGAAGCAACGGCTGCTGCGTCTGTTGGTAACTCGGTATTGATTTTTTTTTTTTTTTTTTTTTTTTTTTTTTTTTTTTTTATAAATATAAACTTGACAGGTGGTGGATTTTCTGAACGATTTATACACTTGTTTTGATTCGATCATCGAGAATTATGATGTTTACAAGGTTGAGACGATTGGCGATGCATATATGGTCGTGAGCGGGCTGCCAATTCGCAATGGTGATTCGCACGCGGGAGAAATCGCTTCCATGTCTCTGCATTTGCTGGATGCAGTGAGAAAATTTGTAATACGACACCGGCCGAATGATAAACTCAAACTTCGAATTGGAATGCACTCAGGTAGATCGTTGGCGTCTTCTGGTGGCGGAATATTGAACCAAAACGCGTTAAAGTGATTGAAGATATAAAAAAAATTAATTTCCTGGTTTTAAATCAGATTTTTTTTTTTTAATTTAATTGATTTTACTTATTGCAATTATATTTAGTCGTCTAAGGAAAGTTTTAGCAAATACTTAACCAAAGTCAAACTGCACATTTTGTTCTGCGCAAATGGTTTCTGTGGGAACCAAGTTTAGAAGGATTATTATTATTAAACAGAAAATTTTATATTATTTACCATCAAATTGAATAAAAGCAATAAGTGCGTTCAATTCATGAAAGGAGAAGTGACTTTTAAAAAAGTGGTTATCAAATGAACGCACAAAATTCACAAAAGGTAAAGCGTGCACATTTGTTGCTTGGGCTGTTATCGCGGCCGATATCAAGTGTCACGTGCGCATGTGCGTCATTTGAAAGTGTCAGAGAGAGTCAGGAAAGTAGATTGAGAGTTACTTTCTTGAAAGTCACTTTGTGAGGCTTACTTTCTTGAAAGTCACTTTGTAAGGCTTACTTTCTTGAAAGTCACTTTGTAAGGCTTTGCTTTCTTGAAAGTCACTTTGTAAGGCTTACTTTCTTTAATTATGACGTAAAAAGCGTTTTTTCCGTCTTCGAAAAGAAAGGAAAAGAAGAAAAGTGACTTTTTCAGCATAAATTGAATGGAAACATTTTCGTGATGTTTTGATAGGATAAATGATACATTTTGCACTTCGTTTCAAATATAAATTTCAATTTGTATTCAAAATGTGTAAAACGTTTCATTTATTATAATACATACACCGTACAATAAATCACAGTAACGAATCACGCAACTCGAAAATATACAGGGGAGCGTGTCATCTGGCGCGAAAAATTGCAATCGCGTCCGGATCTACCGCGTCCAGATCTACCGCGTCCCAATCTATCACGACTCAATTTGCGGCGTCCAAATTTAGCGCGTTTCGATTTGCAGCGTACAATTTTTTTTTTGAAGTGAAACTTCTTTAGGCGCGTTAGGGGTTTTGGGGTTAGAGTAATTCGAAATGCTGACGGAAGTGAGTGACGAAAGTGGCACCGCCTACCATCGAAAACAATAAATAATAAATTGTCAATTTTTACACTCTTACACTTATAATTGTCAACAATTCTCTTTTTATTTAATTCCCACAACTTGTAAACAAGAAGTTTCACTTCTTCCGTGTGGTCTTAAGCGCACATTCTTTTTTTGTTATTTTGGGAAACTTGACGAGAAATTCATCATTTATCATTTTAGGTTTTTGTCTTCATCATTCATAATTTTGGGGGTTTGTTTTCATTAGTTATAATTTAGATGTTATTTATATAAAAATAAAAAAAACAAGATTTTATTATCAATTTCATTTCCTATTTTATTTTACATTTTAAAAGTCGAAAATGTAGTGCATTTTGCGTTCGCGGAAGTCGCTGTAGATTCAGGGCCGGCCTTCTCCAAGACGGGGCCCAGGTGCGAAAAGAATTGTGGGTCTCCTATTTGTTGAATTACTGAGTGATTTCATTTTGTTTTTCTGTTTTTATCGTTTTAATTCTTTTCGCTTTATTTTTTCGGGGCCCCATGCACAACTTGGGGCCCGGGTGCCTTGTGGCCAGCCCTGTGTAGATTGAGATGCGGTATGTTGTGATGCGATAGATCCAGGAAGTGGTAGATCCTGGACGCGATAGAGGGAGACGCGGAATGTACATAAACTTCTAAATAAGAAAAAATTAAATTTCCTTTCATTTGTTTAGGTCCCGTTTGTGCTGGTGTGGTTGGCCTTAAAATGCCACGTTATTGCCTTTTTGGAGACACGGTGAACACAGCATCTCGAATGGAATCAAACGGATCGCGTAAGTACACTTGCACGCACCAACAGAATCTAAGCCGAAGAGATTTTCTAAGTACGGAATAATATTGCAGTGGTATTGTTTTGTATATTTGCAAGCAGCTCTTAAAGTGCACTGTAGTTATCAGTGCAGGGATATTTTGGATAAATTAGGTGGATATACTTTGGAAGAAAGGGGGTTTATTAAAATGAAGGTACAGAGAAGTAGACACGCAAACTTGACCTTTGATCCAAGAAAAGAATGGTCTTAATTGATCTTTTCCTTTGTTTAGGGCAAAGGGGAAGTGAAGACCTACTGGTTGGTGAGTGAGGATGAAAAAAGAAGAGAGCAGAGAATCAGGCAGAAATGCGAACGAATAAGTTCCTTGAGAGGCGGTTGTGCCCTTATTTGGACCGAAAAAGAGTTAAATGGATTGGTGAGACGAGGGAAGGTTCGAGAGGAGACTATGTGCGATGTTTCGAGAACTTCTGTTTGTGATGGCGAGGTTTCATCAAGTCCTCGTGTTTCGTGTGCCACCAACAGAGGGCGGAATGTGTGCGGGCCGGGAAAGTGTGGTTCGATTGAAGTGCTGAATGACAAAGTGGATTGTGGGGCCAAGGGTTGTAATAAGGTGGATGGGATCGATATAGAGACTCCTGTTTGAATAACATGAATGAAAGTAATAAAATATGTTTCCTAGAAGTCTTTGGTGGACTTTATTAACATGCGGTGGTTGGAATGTCGATGTTTACAAGTTTTACGGTTACAGGATGTTTACTTTGAGTTTTCCAGGTGAATTACTGATGAATAGGGTGTAGGAAGGGTTAGGCGGTGATTTCAATGGAATGATGAAAATTAATTTTTGATCTTTGAATTATGGGTTAACTGTTTTGTATATGTGCTGGAAGCCGGATACTCGCTTTAATTGTGAAGGGTGGCTTTCCGGCCGCCCAGGAAGGGATATATAGCGATCTTCACACTAAAATACATTAAAATCCATAAATTGGTGCTAAAAACTTACAATAAGTGTTTAGTTTAAATTACTATGAATGTGCTTACTGCGTTGCACAATGAAATTTAATAGTAAGCAATTGTGTGTGCAGAACGGGCTATGCAGTATGAACTTAACGTCAAGATAATAGGTGCGCTTTTAATAGCGGCAGATGTTTTTCTCACTAATGAAAAGGCACTTTGAGAGTATTGTTTTGTTTTTGAGATATTTTTTATTGTTGTTTTTTATTTTTAAACAAACAGGGTCTCCATGCAATTTTTTATGAAAATATTTCATAGTAAAAACTTTTAACCATTGAATTTAGCCAAGTTTTCCCATCTTTTTGTTGTCAATTTTTGTTTGTTTCTAGTTTTTCTTTTGCTACATTTACCTGCAGAGATTGATTGTCGAAGACTTGAATGTAGAAGAGACGGGAGGAAAAGACGTATACGAATTTACAATTACAATAGTTAGACAGTTTGCTCGTTTCAAGCTGTAATTATAAACATGTATGTGTATCCGTCCAGTGCTCCACCGTGTATTGTTTTTTCCATAATTATATCGGCTTCCATCGCTGGTTGTTGCACTGCATTGCTTCCAATGAATTGATTGATACCTGAAAAATTGTATCCTTTAATATACATTTATTTGTTCGTTTCTTTGACGTTAGTCACTTCGACAGAACGTCTCTTCGACAGTCATCTCTTCGGCAATATGTGTTTTCGACGTTTGCCTCTTTGACAATACGTGTCTTCGACATTCATTTCTTTGACAGTTTGTCGAAAAGACGTACTGTCGAAGAGATGACCACTTTTTATGACCTGATAAAGACATGGCTCGTCAAAGAGATGGACAAACAACCTTAAATGGAACCCAATCAAAATCCACGCGTAATGATTCAAGGTGGACAAATTCAACAGTGTGTCGTATTGTTTAAAACTTTGAGATCCTCTGTCCTAGTTCATTCAACTAGGAAACTCAGATGGCGCCACCGTTTGCTTCACATTCAGACTCTACAGCTTCTTAATTTATCAGTTAATTTCTTTTTGCATCACTAGAGGGCGCCATAGACACTGTGAGCATGTTTCCTCGATACTCTTATCCACACTTCGCAGTAATGACAGACTAATCAGTAAAGTTTTAATCAATAGCTTTAAAGTACTTAGAATCGATTATGTTCGTTGTTGTTGTTGTTGTTGTTTTTGCTAAAGTAGTCGTGCTTTATTTTCTTCAGTGAAACTAAACTAGATATAAAATATTAAAAGTGAGTGAAAAGTTGGAGAAAATGTGGTTAGGAAAAGTTGAAATTGTGCACTAAAGTGATTTACAAGAAGGAAAATAAATTTATATGACTTCTGCAGTTGGTGAGTGCTTTTAAAGTAAAAAAAATCATTTCAAATTTGACCATTAGAGGGCATCCCATACACCAGACTGGGGATATATTCAAAAAAATGAATATAATTATAACTGGCCATAAATATTCCAACAGAATTTTTTTTTTTAAATTTATTTATTACATTAAAAATAATAATAATGTTAAAAAAAAATTGCTTAGACAAAAGCTGATTGCTCCAATTTGGACTGATAATTAGAGAGTAAGAAACATGTCATCATAAACAACAATGTGAGACATTCCACCTGCTTCTTCCTTCCTGTAATTTCTGCAGTCATAAACTACTGTTGGTACCACTTGACCTCTCAACTACTATAAATACACACTTTTTTATTAGTTGAAATTCCACCGTGGTATTATCACTTTTATAACTTTTGTACTAGGTACGAGCAATCTTGACATTCTTATCCGGAGTTAAAAATAGATTTCGAACTTCAAGGACCCCTGAAACAGATTAGAAACAATGAGCAACACTGCTGGTATTAATTGAAAAAGTTTGAAAATTGCTTCAAGTCATAAATAACTCATCAAAACTACAATTTCATTTTATCTTTTGAGCATAATGTCTACTTCAGCTGCATTGATTAATTAATTTTTTGCTACTTAACTAATAGTTGAAACAGATGTTTGAAATTACCCCAGATAACTAAAACAACAACAACAACAACAAACATATACAAACCCTGAAGAGCTCTTAATTAGTCTACTTGTTGCTTTGTACCTGGATTAAAGAGGGTTTTCAAGAGTAATTTGCAACCACTTGTCAATTCTCCTCTTCATTCTTCCAAAAGTTCTTTTTATGCCTTTTGTGCAAACAAATTGGCAAGGATGTTTGAGTCTTATTTATTTGCTTGCTGATAAGAAGGATGAATGCCATTTAATAAGATTATTGCAGGCAGGCTTCTTTGTAAAGCTTTTTTTTCTTCTCTTTTCCTCCAAAGGGAAAGAAAATCAATAGATTGTGATTTTTATTTAGTGCTTTTCCTGTCAACAACAGTCGACTTATATCGATTATATTATTTTTAGAGGAATTTACGATTTTTTTTTGTTTTGGTTTTTGGTTTTTTTTGGTGACTTGTTGACTTGTTGATAAAATTGAATTAGATGTGGAATAATTTGGTTGGGGTTTCTTGATGGTCTTCGCGCTTAATGCAATTTGGAGTGTATATTAGAGAGGAAGAGAGTTTGGCACGATTGGCTTCCAAGTTTTGTGTCGCCGTTTAATGATTGTAACTTATCCGTCTGCGGGAAGGAGAATCGTGTAACAAGCTGCGGTGAGTGATGTCCCTTGATGAATCCGCTTGTGAGATCACCCAATACATCCGTTCTCGTTAATTGGGCTCAGTGTGCAGCTATCGGACATAAAATTGACAGCATGAGACTAAGATCAGGGCTGTGGGCGCTAATTATCACGTTTACATGGAATTGGAGTAGTTGACGTCAATTCATTTTGATTAAATATTATTGGAAAGAGGAAACAATAGGAAGCGGTTAAATCGATTAATGAGATGGTTAATTTAGGACTAGGCCCTAATTCCACTAAACAAAATTCTAAAAAATAGTATTTGAGTTAGGGCCCCAAAAAAGGTTACAAGAAGGGTTAATAGACAATAAATCTACTTCTTGGGCCCCAAAGCGAGGGGGCCGACATTTACTATAAATCTTGTCGATGGCTTGTCAAATCCTTTATGAATCTTTAATAAATATTTAATTCTCTAAATTTTTAAATCTCTAAATCACACATTTGATCTCTAAATCACACATTTGATTTCTAAATCACACATTTGATTTCTAAATCATACATTTGATTTCTAAATCACACATTTGATTTCTAAATTATACATTTGATTTCTAAATCATACATTTGATCTCTAAATCACACATTTGATCTCTAAATCACACATTTGATTTCTAAATCACACATTTGGTCTCTAAATCACACGTTTGATCTCTAAATCACACATTTGATCTCTAAATCACACATTAAATCTATAAATTACACATTAAATCTATATATTAATCTATAAATCTCGAAATATATCTTAAAAAACCTCAAAACTCAAAAAAACTCAAAATAAATCCCAAAAAAACTCAAAATAAATCCCAAAAAAACTCAAAATAAATCCCAAAAAAACTCAAAATAAATCTCAAAAAAACTCAAAATAAATCCCAAAAAAAATCTAAATAAATCCCAAAAAAACTCAAAATAAATCCCAAAAAGACTAAAAATAAATCCATAAATCTTAAAATAAATCTTTTTAAATCTAGAGATTTACAAATCTGGTCGATGAAAATTGTTAATATTGGCCTCCTCGCCTCAAAGTCATACTACGCTTAACCAAAAAGCCTACACATGACTAACAGTGTGTCTGGCAGGAAGTTATTGATGTTGCTGAACTCAGCCTCTAGAGATGGCTATATCCCACTGCATCTGACATCTGCGTACTATTAAAACTGCGAAATGAGTTACAGCACTTCAATCGCGTCTTACGAGTGGTTTTAAAGTAAAAAAAAATTATTTTTTTCAATATTAAAATAAGTCAGTTTTCCTGACCAAAAATCCAAATTTAGCCGAGTCCTGGTCCTGATTCTGACGCGTGGTCTCAATCGGAAATGCATTTACTCGGTGAATGCGTGAAATGTTTGAGGTGAATTAAGTGATGCACATGGCCGAAAATAAACTGGAAAAATGTGCACGATCGCACGGTTGGGGGGAAGTAGAAAACATGTTTGTGCTTTTTAAGTGTCACAATCGTGCCTGCCGTTGCCAGTCTGAGTGTCGTTTGCAATTGTTTATGATGCAGCGTCGTCCGCGGTGCCAAGGATGCAGCTACACCGCTGGTTCCACGTGCGCAAACGACATTAACGAGGGTTTCCGGTGAAGCCCACCCTCGGCCAAGATGGGGTCTGATGAACTATTTTTTTCGTGGTTAGTAATTTGTGCTTGAAAGGCCAAGGTTGACCAGTAGTAGGGTTATTAAGCTGAAAGGGAACGCCTGGATTGGATTTTTCGATTTTCGTTGCACCTTTTCGGGGTAATTAAATGCGTTTGGGAAGTTCATTTTCATCAGTCATTTCGATGGGTGGGTGGTGACGGTTTGGTTACTATTTGTGATTGATTGTGGTTGCAGGCTGCGAGTGTGTTTTTGGCTGGTTTCTTGAGTAAGCAATGACAAGCGTAGAAAGATAAGTAATTACGGTTTTTTTTTTTTTTTTTTTGATTTTTTTTTTTTGTTTTTTTTTTTTTGGGTTTTTTTTTGGGGGGTTTTGGGATCTAAATAAAGCGTGTTATATTCGCGAAAGTCTAAAATTAAATTGTTTTCTAGTCCAAAACGCAAAGTGTTTTTTTTTATGGGACAATTTAGGATTTGGGAAAGTTAAATGGATTAGGTTTTTTTTTTTTTTTTGGTTAAAATGTTTATCAATAAACGTTCTTGGCTTTGAAAGGGCATTTCGCGGTGAGAAATTGGCTTTTTTGGAGCAATATTGTATCGCATTTTAAGCTTAAAAATGCATTTTTTTAACCTAAACTTTAAATTTTTTTTTTTATTATTAGAATAAATGCAGTAGTGTTTTGCTTTCTGTTAGAAATCCATCGTTTTGCTTAAAAATGCATTGTTTTTGCTTAGAAATGCATTGTTTTTTTTGCTTAGAAATCCATTGTTTTTTTTTTTGCTTAAAAATGCATGATATAAAGCTTAAAAATGCATTTATAATGCTTAAAAATGCATTTTTAATGCTTAAAAGTACATTTATAATGCTGTAAATGCCCTGTTTTGCTTAGAAATTTATTGGTTTTGCTTAGAAGTTCATTGGTTTTGGTTAGAAGTTCATAGGTTTTGCTTAAAAATTTGTTGGTTTTGCTTAAAAATTTGTTGGTTTTGCTTAGAAGTTTATTGGTTTTGGTTAGAAATTCATTGGTTTTGCTTAAAAATGCATTTGTAGTGCTTAAAAATCATTTGTAGTGCTTAAAAAATACATTTCTAAGCTTAAAAATGCATTTACAATTCTTTAACAGAAGCTGTTGTTTATGCTTTAGAAATGCATTTTTAATGCTTAGAAAGCCATTGTTTATGCTTTAGAAATGCATTGTTTATGCTTTAGAAATGCATTTTTAATGCTTTAGAAATGCATTTTTAATGCTTTAGAAATGCGTTTTTAATGCTTTAGAAATGCATTTTTAATGCTTTAGAAATGCGTTTTTAATGCTTTAGAAATGCATTTTTAATGCTTTAGAAATACGTTTTTAATGCTTAGAAAGCCATTGTTTATGCTTTAGAAAGCCATTGTTTATGCTTTAGAAAGCCATTGTTTATGCTTTAGAAAGCCATTGTTTATGCTTTAGAAATGCAGTTTTAATGCTTAGAAATCCGTTGTTTATGCTTTAGAAAATGTATTTCTAAGCATTAAAACTGCACATTCCACATCCTTTGCACCTGTAGCCTTAATTTTCTGGTTTCGCTTCTTCTGCCAACTGTTTAAATTCAATTTGTTGAGGCGAACCTAATGAGCCCTAATAAGCCCAGACGAGTGGATGACATCAAAGGCCGCTATGTTAATACTTAATTCTAACTTCCTACATCGACAACTAATAGTCGTCTGACCATCGCATTTCATATCGCGTATTCCAGGAACCCGAAACATTTTTTTCTCCTTTATCCTTGTAATAATTTAGCCAGTATGAGAATTTTATTCAAATTGTCCGCTATATTTAGCAGGTTATAAGCATGGAAATGGCCCGTTTGTGGTCAGCATGTGACCCAATGTCCTTGACGCAGCCCTCGTTTTGAGAAATGTAACTCGGCTTTGACAAATCACAATGTGACAATGGACCGGACTCCAGTGTCACTTTCAGCACCGACATTTGGGCACAAAAGTTCCCAAGTGCCCAAACACAGCCACAAGCATTTTCACTTGCACTTGTGAACTTTGGGTTTTGTTTTAGGAATATTCGGTGCACTTTTTCTCCCTTTCATGACTCATGCACTTTTTTTCTTTTCTTTCTTGATTTTTGCCCCCTCGGGGAAAAAGGGGCAGGAACTCACCTGAGGATTGAGTGGGTCATTTAGAGTGACCTGTGGTCAAATATTTGAGTATAGAAAAAAAGTTGACCAATATTTATTGAAATTTTGAAGGAAAAGTGGAGAAAATGAAATTTTTTTGGTTTTTAATTTGGGGAAAATTTTAGTTTTGGGGAGAAAATTGAAAAAATGAACTTTTTTGGTTTTTAATTTGGGGAAAGTTAAAATTTTGGAAAGAAAATTGAAAAAAATGAACTTTTTTGGTTTTTAATTTTGGAATAATAAAAATTTTGGAAAGAAAGTTGAAAAAATGAACTTTTTTGGTTTTTAATTTTGGAAGAATTAAAATTTTGGAAAGAAAATTGAAAAAATGAACTTTTTTGGTTTTTAACTTGGGAAAAATTAAAATTTTGGCAAGAAATTTGAACAAATAGAATTTTTTTAGTTTTTAATTTGGGAAAATTTAAAATTTTGGAAAGAAAATTGAACAAATAGAATTTTTTTTAGTTTTTAATTTAAAAAAAATTAAAATTTTGAAAAGAAAATTGAAAAAATTGAATTTTTTTAGTTTTTAATTTGAAAAAATCACAATTTTAAAGAAAAAATTGAAAAAATGAATATTTTTGGGTTTTTAATTTAGAAAAATTAAAATTTTGGAAAGAAAATTGAAAAAAATTGAATTTTTTGGTTTTTAATTTGGAAGAATTAAAATTTTACAAAAATAAATTTTTTTTTTAGTTTTTAATTTGAAAAAAATCACAATTTTAAAGAAAAAATTAGAAAAAAATGAATATCCTGTGATTTTAATTTGGAGAAATTAAAAATTAAAAATTTCTTTTAGATTAATTTAATAGTTTCGTTTGTATTCAAGGTCGATTTTTCTCTTTCAAGGTTTATTGCTCTAACAAGACAGTAAAGTGACGGGTCAACCTTGGATTTATTAATACACTTCCACATGTCAACATTTGTCTGAATTTTATTACAAAAACGCATCAATTTGCCATACAATCAATTGAAAAACAATGAAACATGTCAATGTGAAAAATGTCTCCACTTTTTTATTCCCCGAACTGTCAAATTCCTTAAAAAAAAAAAAAAAAAATTATTTTTTTCTTATTTTCAAGAAAAAGAAAAAAAAGAAATCTCAAGAATTTCTTTCCTTTCTTAGACATAACTTTAATCTCAAATATCAACCCATTCTTCCCCCCCTCAAAAATATAGGACAACCGGAAATTGGCTTGTTGTGATTGAAAAAGGTGCAAAAAAAAAAAAAAAAAAAAAAAAATCCAAATCACGTGACTTTCACCGAACCTCGCGCCAACCCGCCACCTGGCGCCAAAACACCCAAACGCAAACAAAACAAAAACAAAACAAAAACTTTGCAACCGATCCGCACACCGAAAACAAACCACACACCCCCACCGACCCCTTTGTCCACCACACCGCGTTATATTAAATTTCAGAATCCTTCGCATTCTAGACGGCAAAAATCGGTCGGACGACGCATGCGCGCACATGTGCGAGCGAGAAAGAGGCAGTCACGAGGCATGAGGATCAGGAATCAGAAGCGTGTAGCATTAGTCGTCTGGGCGTGTGTTGTCGCGGACCCCCTTGTTCCCATCTGACCGTCACCATGAGCCAGATCGAGGCGGCGTTTGGGCCATGACAGGCCGCGAATTAAACCATGGACCCGAACTGGCTTTTTACTTTGCTGTGCACTTTGTTGTCGCTCTTGTTTCTCGCGGCCAGGGACTCGTGCGATGTGCTCAAGGAGCTCACTGTAGGCTACTTGCCCAATGTGAACGGTAAACACTTGAAGCGGCAGGGGCTGATCATCTCAGGTGCCATGACGTACGCCGTCGAGAAAATAAATAACTCGACGGAGCTCCTGCCCAACCATCGGCTCAAGTTTGTGTGGAATGACACGCAGGGCGAAGGGGTGCCGGGCGCCAGTGCGCTCACCCATATGTGGAGGTACGAGGGTGCCGTGGCTTTTTTTGGACCTGAGGACTCGTGTCACAGCGAGGCGACCATCGCAGCTGCTTGGAAACTGCCAATGATTTCGTATGTAGGTATTTTTTTTTTTAATGGTTTTTAGGCTCGGGATGGTTTGAAGTTAATTTTATTCGTGGCTACTTTAACTCGAGTGAACTTTGGAGTTTTTGATTAAATTTTTTTTTTTTAATTTTGAGATATGGAAATTTGTGTTTTTTGGGGGATTTTAGGTGGTTTTGGACTATGATGAAAAGTTTTTTTTTTTTTTTTTTTTTTTGGTTATGGGAATTTTATTTTCAGTCATTTGGGTCATTGGTTTCATTTGGTTAAGTGCGAAAGTGAGTGTTGCTTAAAATCGTATTTCAAGTAGGTTACTGGGATGAAATATGGAAAGAATAATAGGATCGAATGAGAACAAAGTTTTTATTTTTATTTTTAATTTTTTTTTAATTTTTTTTTTTTTTATGGTTTAACGGCCATTTTGGGTTTGATGTTTGGAAAACAAAATGTGAACTTTGAAATTTGCTGCCATCTGCTTGTCGTGTTAAAGGCAGGAAGTCAGAGATTAATTAGCATTTTATTGTTATTTATTTTTTATTTAAAAAAAAAAAAAAATTATAATTTATTTATTTTTATTTATGGTAAATTATTTTGTTTTTGTGTTTACAAAAATAGTCGCATTTGGAGTTGGCAAACCGATTGAATTTGGTGTTCAAATTCAGTTACGCAACTAACTTAGTAGGCTAAGATTGTCTTTGGATTAAATTTCAAAATGAAAAGTTTATGTATTTGAAATGTTAACTACATGTTTGACCTTACATTTTTAAGAAACAGGAATTTTTCTAGGTTTTTTTTTTTTGGAAAAAAAAAATTGTTTTGGTTTTTTTAATTTTTTTATAAAAAAAAAAAATAAAAAAATTATTATTTTTTTTCTGACAAAAATTGGATTTTTTTTTTTTAATCCATTCTTTTATAAAACACTCCAAGAATTTTATATATAGTGGTATATTGAGTGGTTTTATTCAATCAAAAGGATAGTGGAAAAGTTTGGATACGGTTCGTTGAACTTTTTCAGTGCACTTTCTACGCGAGATATAAATTGCATTTTCTCTCTTCGGTTTCTTAATTTCCTTTTGTATAAAGTGAAGAGTAAATAAGATTCCTCAACCAGATTAAATATTTATACCGGTTACCAACTAATTACGCATCATGTTGAATATCCAACTCAAGTCATGAATTAATTAACCCTACAAGAATAGAAACAACAGGGAGTTACATTACACGTATGATTTTGTAATTTTGTAATTTTGTGATTTTACATTACTCACAAAATCAACAATTATTGGAGCCTCCAAAAACAATCGCACGATTTTACAATTTTTTGTTGTTTTGCTGTATCAGGTTTTAGTTGTACCCTACAAATTTGAAAATGATACGCAAAACAACGAGTACTGTATAATTAATGTGATAAAACAATTTTTTTTATTAAAATAAAGTGTAATTAGAGTATACCAGAGTTGTTTGTTGAGTTTCCTAGTTGTTATGTGGTCATGGATGCTCCAGCATATTGATGATAATTCAAATTGGCTACTTAGATCGAGCTTGGCCACCTCCATTTTGTTTTGAGTTTGACAAGCCTCGAAATCGCTCGTCAAAATCGACAAAATCGTCAAAATCGCAAAAACTACCGCGTAGACAATTTTTCGGTTTTGTATTTCCACTCTTTTGTACTTTAGTAATTATGAATGTGATTGGTGGAACAGATACCACGTGACAAACACAAAATTTCAAAATCTTCCAGATTGCACAGTCGCAAAATTAATGAAATCGGAGGGAGACACAATAAAAATATAATTTTCAGTTTGCTCATAGTTAAAAAAATATCGATTAATGGTAGGTATAAAAATAATTTTTTTTTTTTTTTTAAAAACTCTGTAAATAGGAGAATGACTGGTAGCTATGGATACGGCCACGAATTCAAACAAAAACATTTGCACTTCTCAGCTGGAATTTGTGGCAACAAAGTGAAATTGGATTTTATTGAAGATTGCAGGAGAAATTAAATGATTAAAGGCAAAGTGATATGCCAACAGTGGGGCCATGAACCTGAAAGCAGATGCCAAAGGCATTAAATGTGATCCTTGTAATTTGGATTTGAAATGAGCCAAACTCTTTAATCAGTGGATAACAAAAGATGTCAGCGTTCTTGTTGCAAATTGAAACAATTTAATGGCCGCAGCTCAGCTGTTGAGTTTCTAGTTGTCCATGCGATGAGATAAAAATAGCTGCTAATTGGCCTCGAAATATCTATTTTTTTTATTACTGTATATTATAGATAAGAAAAATAATATTTCAAAAAAAAAAAAAAAAAAAAAAAATTGAGTTTTTAAATGTTTGAAGAATTAATCGATTAATTTCGTGTCAACAATACTCGAAATTTCGATTTTATTTATTTATTGCCTTTTGATGAGTCATTTTTCCGAGTAAATATTTACTGATAGATGTCAGTGGAAGTTAAAAATATAAAAACAACAAAAATAAATTTTTATTTAATTTGATTTAATTTTTTTTTTTAATTATTATTATTTTTTTTTTTTGTTATTAAATGAAAAAGATGGCACTTGTATACATTTGGTTCAATTATGTGTGGCAGATGTTTTTCTTTTCCCACGTGCCCACTAATCGACGGAGCAATGGCTTCGAAGGCCTGTAGCTACGATGATTCATAGCCCGCCTACTTTAGAATAGGCAGACAGCATGGCAACAGAAACGGCCATGATCTAGTAGCCTAAACTGATTAAGGCCTACCTGTCATTAAATCTGAAAAAGAAAAATACGATTTAATTTTTACTGTTTTTACTACACACACGTGGTGTCTCCGTGTTTAATTAATTCGAATGTTGTTTGCCACGTTTACTCAACTTTAATTTCGTCATATGTATTCACACAATGCAACAATTTCCATTTTTTATGGAGAGAAATTTATTTATAACGTTGTGGTTTACACAAGCATTGAGCAATAAAAGCAATCCACGGACGAAAAACGGGAAAAAAAGTAAACAAATTAATTTTGGAGGGATGGGGATGGGGAAATCACGTGCTGCAGGTGCTTTTTATTGTTTTAAAGTTGCTTTTTTGGTTGTTGTTTCTTTTTGCTGAATTTTTCACAGATTTTAATTGATTTTCTGACATTTAATTTTATTTAATCACCCAATTAGCAATAAATATAAAAAGTGTCGGGAGTTTTTAATTGGAAAACTGTTGAGTGAACTTGTGGAATTCTGCTCTTTTTATCTGTTCTTAGGGCTAAGATTAGCTGAGGTTTGCAGCTTAACTCCACTAAAATGTTATCAAGTGGTTTACAGCTGCCTTTTGGCCTGTTAGAACGAGTATATAAATCGGCGATTTCAGCTCGAATTTTCACTTTTATTCATCGATTAATTGCAAATACGGAGTGAATGAGCATTAAAAAGTGATGTAATTTTCTCGCAGTTTTAAAAAAGGAATTTTTTGAATCATTAAATGTCCTTGGTAATTGGCAGAGAGGTGGAGCTGAAATTTTTCCATTTTTTATTTTTATTTTTATTTTTATTTTTATTTTTTATTTTTTTTTTTGAGAAAAGATTTAACCCATTAAGTGATATTAAATTTGTCATGTGGAAAAGATTTTGTTATTATTTTTTTGAACTTGGTTTTTGTACAGAGAGAGAGAAATTTGCATTCCAGTTAGTTGTTTCGATTATGGTTTAATTTGAATGTGGTTTGGTGATGAGTTTGAAACAAGGTTCGCATTCCTATGCAATGTTTTGTGGAGTGTACAAAAATCGAGTTGACAGTAGCAAAATTGGCTGGATAACAGTTGACGTTTTGGACTTAAGCCTAAAAGACATTTTTTTTTTTTTTTTTAAAGTCAACATTTAAATTGGCAGATGGTCCAATAGTATGCTAAATTTGAAAAAAAAAAAATTATTTTTTTTTTAAGTTGTTTTTATTTTTATTGTGGTCAGGTGATGTTATTTTCACCTGATTAGCATTGAGTTTGCTGTAAGAATAAGAAAACATTAACTAGTTCTCTGTCTGGGACAAGGTTCAGCTTTTCAAGGCCATTGGATTGATTTTGCAGGTGTGTCCCACATCTGGCACAAATATTATTCACATCATTCAACTACTAATTATTACATGACAATGCATGTCAGCTTATAAAACCACTTTCACTTATTTTTTTATTTTTTTATTTTTTTTTGGTTTGGGTTTTCTACTTTAGTCCATGAAAAATTTAATTTTTATTGATTACCCAACAGGAAAAACCCATTGATTGTTTAAGATGAATGGGAGAAATAAAATAAAAGTATTAAAAAATAAACTTACACTGAATATAAAATAAAAATCAATTACTGCCATGTCTTTTGCCCGAGATCCTGGATTTAGTTTTATATCTCCGGTCTGTGATTTATTATAGTAAAGCTGTGGATTTAAGTAAAAACTTTTATTATTTTCTTTTTGCATAGCGAAGAAAATTTACTGACGAATTTACGCATTTCTACATTAGAGGTTTTGCGATTACGTTTTTTTAACTTCAAATAACGTATAACTTATAATTTGCTTATATAAGTTACATTCTGAACGTATAAACGTGTTTGAAGTTAAAAAACGTAATCGCCAAACCTCTATTCTTCTAAATTTAATAATTTAATTATCAGCGATAACGAATGTTTTTACGATAAAAATGTATGTTAGCGTCACTTTACGATGATAACGAAAGTTTTACATCCAAAGTATCTTTTGGGAACTTCTCGTTTTTCACACAGGGCCAGATTAGACTTTTTGAGGCCCTAGAAAAATTTTTTTTGAGAGACCGGTCCAGGCCACCAATAAACGGACCTTAGACATTTGTCTTTTTTGTCTACGCTATAACTTGTCCAGGGCCGAATTAAACTTTTAGAGGCCCTAGACAATTTTTTTCTCACTAAGGCCCCTAAAAAGCGGGCCCTAGACAATTTTTTTCTTTCTAATGCCCCTAAAAAGCGGGCCCTAGACAATTTTTTTCTTTCTAATGCCCCTAAAAAGCGGGCCCTAGACAATTTTTTTTTTCTAAGGCCCCTAAAAAGCGAGCCCTAGACAATTTTTTTCTTTTTAAGGCCTTTAAAAAGCGGGCCCTAGACAATTTTTTTCTTTCTAAGGCCCCTAAAAAGCGGGTTCTAGACAATTTTTTTCTTTTTAAGGCCCCTAAAAAGCGGGCCCTAGACAATTTTTTTCTCTCTAAGGCCTTTAAAAAGCGGGCTTTAGACATTTGTCTTTTTAAGTAAAAATCCGCTGATCTTTAGGAAGAAAAGTAACAAAAGTAATAAAAGGTACTTTTAGATTTCAAATTAAACGCTCAAACTTGACAAATTAAATTGTATCCAACTATTACCAAATGTCTATAAAAGTGTGTAAATGAATATATATTAATCCATTTGGTCGGTCAATACCACTTTTATTGATTCTCGAGGGCTTTGGGTTTGTGCAACAACCAAGAATAGTTTGATGGTTTGTTTTAGCTCTGTTTTCCCTCCAAGCCATCCACCAACGCATTGTTCTAATGCAAATCCGAGGTATTGTGTACACTTGCCTCATGGCCAGTTAGCAATTTATTATCTCAGATAGAATAGGCCTTGGTTGTTTTTCTTGTGCTGCTAGATAAAACACTTGTGCTATTTTTAAATCATTTTTATAGTCTTTTTTTGTTCCCTCGTGTCCTTGACAGAAGAACCTAGTGGTTTATTTTTAGAATAGGTGTAGGGTGGATGGATAACAAAGTGTGTTTACTAATGATAAGAACAATTGGTATGTAATTTTAAGATGTGATTGTGATCGCACGAAGGTTTTAGGTGGTGAAAATGTGAAATATTGTAGGAATTTAATATACGAATGGTATTTACATGTGTTGACACAATTTGACACCAGTCGATTGTGTCATTTGGCCAATAGTTGGCTTTGGGAAATGTCAAAGGACGAGCCTGGCTTGAATTATTCAAAGCCACTTGTTGTTCTGTGGAGTGCAAAGATTCAAGTACATGGAATTTTTTTTTCTCGGGGACTGAAATTCTGTTATATTTAACACTCAACTTTAAATTCTATTTTTGATTTGTATAAAATTGTTTATTTAAATGTAAAGAACAGGTGTGGAATTACTTGTAGTTATTTTTAAAGTCTTTTACATTGAATTTAATTGCATTTGAAGTGCAAATTGATTGTGTTTTAAGTTTGTTTTTCACATTTTCGGCATTAAAGTGATGTCAAGTTGTTGTGAAATGTGCCTAGGGTCTTTGGTACTTCCTCATGGTTGCCATTTGTGTTGCAGTTTTGGTTAAATGTTATAATTAAAAGGTGGTTTTTTGAAATCCCAGGAAAGGATTTCTAGTGTTGCAATACAAGAATGAATTTATTTGATGGGGAAAATGGTTGTCATGTTTCACAATGAGACGATTTGGTATAGTTTCAATGGATTTTATATAGAGTTGATATTGAGTAACATGAAAAAAATGTAAAACTGCTGATTTAGCAATGGCGAAGTGGGTGGCGTGACTAACTATGTTTAGTAACTAGGTCCTGCGTGAGATTACACTTGGATTATGTTTTTTTTTTGTGTTTTTCAAATGAATAAACCAATGAAAATCTTAATTTGGCGACAGCTGGTTCATATTAAACCAGAAAATTCGACCAATCTTGGGTCAACGAACTGTGGAAATTCTGCTAGCAGTTGCAGCAGAATATCAATATGGAGAATGACAAATGATATAAATTTAGTAACTTGTAAATCAATATTTTTTTTATAAATGCTAATTATTAGTGTGGTTTTGAAAGGTGAAAGAAAAAAATGGATTTTTTTTTTTTTGGTTGCTAAGTTCATGTTAGGACTTTTGGATGACATGACATGAGGACATTGGCCTCTGTTGAGGGTTTTCTCTCTATTTTTCAGGTAATTAAATGCACTCCATGTCTCACTCAAGGTGAAGACAACTCATTTTCAAGAGAAAGTGATAAACTGCTGTTTGTATGTGCAATTTATGGTTATTTGATGCAGTTTGCAGCTCTAATGCATACATCATTTCCTGGGGAATTTTTTTTCAAAAGATAAGTGACAAATTTTTGGGATGAAACTACATGAGTTATCGTATTTCATTAAAATTGCAAAATCCTTTCTTTTTTTTTTTTCTTTTTATGAATTTTCGAATAAATCATACATTTTTTAAAAAATTTCATAAAAGGAAATGCTTTTTGCAGGAAATGACAACATTTGATCAATAAAAATGGTTGGTTTGACGTAATGGCGCTTTTAGAGGAACACAGAAAGAAAAATAGATTGTTTACAAATTGCAATTTCCTTTTTGTTTAAAATGTTATCTACCTAATCAAATGGAACCAAACACTTGTACTAAAAAAAAAAATAAAAAAAAAAAATTATTGTTATTATTTTTTCTTCTAATTACAAGCCAAAAAAAATGATTTGTATCAGCTGGTATTGACACATTCAAACCAAAAGCGAAAGGGAAAAATAACAATAACGTCAAATCTGACATCTGACATGTTTCTTTATTTGTAATTTAGAAATGTTCCGACCCTGAAGTATCGAAGAAAGAAATCTACTCAACTTTTGCACGCACATATCCAACAGATACTCAAGTAAGTACTGTACCACAAACTGACTTTGTAAATTTTGGTTATAAAATATATTTGGTCGACTGTAATGTTTTAATCGATTGCATCGGTGTCCAGTGTGCCCATATCATAGCGCGCCGCTTGTTATTACTCGTATAAAATGCTAAAAATGGTACAAAGTCCATATTATGTCTGTGGGACGTTTGAAGGATGTCTGCAGCAGTTGTTTGATGTCTAGAATTACTCCATTTCCTCTGGAAATGCATTTTGATTGTATAAAAATGCGTGTGGCATGAATATTGGGTTTTGGTTCTAGCCCCTGCAGCATGCCCAGCTTTAACTTTCATTTTGAGCCAATTTAATCGCATTACATTGCTCCAGCAGAATATTAACTTATTATTACACTCTGGTTTAAGATGATCGACATTCCAACTATAATTTATTACATTTTGGAAGTCTTAAAGTCTTAATTCCATCGAAAGTTTCAACTAATTTCTTGAATTTAACTGTTCATATGCAACTCAAGTGTCACGACCTTGAGTGTGGTAACTTGCTAATGACGATATAAATTCATCTCGGTTTGCATTGGTCGGGGAATGGAGTCGTATTCCCTCTTGCCAACACTCGATGAACTCTCCAGTGCGCACAATTTATTTCCATGGCTGGGAACAAGTATCTAGTACTATGGGTCGACATAGCAATATGTTTCCATCTAAATTCCAACGTACTGATTCCCCTTAGAATAAACATTTTTTGGTTACGAGATGACTTTTTCTAGGTAGTCGTTATTTGAAGTTAAAAAACGTAATCGCCAATAGATTGCTTTTCTAAAACGTTAAAAAGTTTGAGAACTTCTGATCTAGATGATTGTTTGGCGCCGGTTGATGGAAAACTAAGCTTCTGCACAGTTAGGCGCAGGAAATGTGGAGAGACACCTCGGTCTAGGGGTAATTGGTGAAATGAAACCAGTGTGTGCAATGCCACGGGACTTTGTTGAACTTGTTCTCAGTTTAGGACAATTGAGTGAAATTTTCTTTTAGATGAAAGTTTGTGGAGGAAGTGAGCCATTTTCATTCCAGGTTTCTGCTGTAGCACTGAAAAGTGTAACCATAGTGCACCCAGGGGTGATGAAAATTGGATTTTACCTTGTCCATAATATATTGCAACCTGGAGGGCATCCACAGAAGAGTGGAGTGGGTTTCGTGTGTTATATTTATGAGGGGAACTTGCATTGCACTGAATTTCAAGAGTGCTTTTAGTTAATAACCACAATGTACAATGACAACTATTCAAGAAAAAAGTGCATTTAATTTTTACAAGGATAAGTGACTTATTCTTATTAAATGTCTTAGTTAAGGCGGAAGATTTTGGAGTATTGCCGTTTATTATTTATTCTGGTTTTAGTGTTTCTGCTTTGATATTGGTTTGATTTGCTCGTTGAATTTGTTGAATTATTGACGTAAAACATTTGTTGTATCTTTTACTGAAGTCAATACGCAGTTTGCGCCATGTACTTTTACGTTATAAAAACCCCCGTTATGCCTATAACTATAGTGGAAAACTCATAAGTCTAACGGAGCTTACACTATATCGAAAAATAGCATAGCCAATCCAGTAATTTTCCACTATTTACGTCACTGTAACTTCACTGACCAAAAATTGCGATTTGCAACGACCTCGTTCGCCGCCATTTTAAATTCTCCACTTCATTCGCGAGAGGAGCGCGTGTTACCGTTTATCTCATTGTTTTCCTTTGGAAATCATTTCAACTCGCAATAATAAAGTTGCGGCATTGTTTCGAATTAGTTAAAACAGAAATTGTATCTATATTTAATATAAGAAACAGTTCCTAGTTTTGGAAATCACGTGACTTTGTAAGGTAAGTCGACTTTTATAACCGTAACGTGAAAGCGCGAGCGCAAACTGAACTTTTATATTTTTACGTTTCAATATTTATAACGTAAAATTGACTATAATTTTAAGGAAAAAGTACATGGCGCAAACTGTGTATTTTGTCATTTTTTCGTATAATGATATAGAAAAAGTGCTTGATCAAAACGACTGCGCAAAATGACGAAAAGCGGCTTTTGTCTTCCAGAAATTGCATTTAATTTAAATTTTAACTTGTTTTGTTTGTTTCAGATTACAAAATCAGTTATCAGTTTGCTCAAATATTACAAATGGACGAAATTTTCGATCCTCTATGCAGAACTCGACAAATCGAAGAAACTGGCGCTCAGTTTAAATAATTTGGCCATAGAGTACAACATGACGGTCAACCACATGGAGTCATTTCCCAAAGTTTCTACTTGCTGTGAACAAAGTAAAAAGTGTTGTGATAAACAACCTTTCGGTACAATTGTGGACAATACTTACCAAACCACAAGAAGTAAGCCTCCGTTTTACTCTCTCAGCTTTAACTCAACCCAATACAAAAAAATAACAATATTTTAACTTTAAACTTAATCAATGGAGCTTTTGTACGCTCGTCCCTTGATCTTGTCTTCAAAGACTGCCCTATCCGCCATAAATTTCCTTATCTTGACTTAATCAATTCACAGGCGGGTTCTTTCTGCTTGTGTCTTTTATTTCATTCTGTTTGCAAACCGATTTAGTATTCACTACATAAATTTCTTTTTTTATCTTTTTTTTTTTGTAATCACATTAAAAAATATTTTTTAAAAACTTGGGGAACAAGCAACAACATTTTTTGTGTTTTTATTTACATTTTTGTTGGTTGGGGATGAAATTGGCGTTGCACGTTTTTTTTGTGCACTGCTAATTTTAGATAGGAATTTCACTCGGTGTTCGGATATTGAAGCGTGTCGTGTCGAGTAATCAGGTTTTATATTTTTTTATGTTTCTTTTCCTTGCTGTCCCCATGAAATAATTTAATTTAGAAAAAATGTATCGAATTTCCTCGCAGTTGATGAATGATGGTGCAGTTACTGTGGTTGCCACTTATCTTGTTAACTGTCAAATTAAGTGTAATCGTAAATAATGCAGTTTTATTAATGCATCAAGAGTTTTTAATTTATTTTAAATATGCATTTTTTTTTTTTTTTTATAGAAATTGAATTTATAATTTTTTATTTTAAATTTTTTTTTTTTTTTAGTTTATGTTTTTATTGGTGATTTCGAGGACGTAAAATTTCTATTGACAACTCTACGGATGAATAGACTTCTGGATAAAGGCGAATACATGGTCATATACATCGAAGAACCGTACAGCGAAACTAAAATGAGCGAATATTTATTAAGTAAGCAAAATCGTCATTTCTGCACTTAGTTTTAGTGTAATCCCCTTTTCGCAGTAACCGTTATCTTTCATCTTTAGAATACCGTATTTCTTCGATTAAGAGCCGCGGCTTTTATTACAAATGGCCGCTCTTGGCCCCGGCTACTATACGAAGCTGTGGCTGTTTTTCAGTCTTTTCATTCATTCTATGCTCGTTTTGAGATTCAAAACAAACGTTACAGCTATGAAATGAACGTGGAATGTATCTTCCAAGTTCATTTTCGTTTATCTGTGGTCTCGATTTTTAGCTGCGGCTACTATTCGATGAAATACAGTACTCTCACTCACTTTCTGTTTTCAGTACTCACGCTGACCACATATAATAAATTTAATTCAATTATTAAAAATGCTAAAAACTACTTTTGTTTGAGTTAACAAATAAAATATTTTGTATAGGGGGGGTCCTGAAAGAATTTTCTAATCAATTTTTCATAGTCTCATAGCTGAACTAATTACCCCATTGGAGAATTCGATAAGAACTCAACGCTCGAGTGTCGAGTAATGGTTGGCAAAACACTTTATAAAATTTTGTCAACTATTAAAAACAAAATCTCCCGTTTACGTGCATGTTAGTCTTCTAATCTTGCCAAGATTAGAATCGAATGTCTGGTATTAAAGTGAAGGTTTTTATAGAATTTGAGATTTTTCAAATTAACAGGAATATATTGAATTGCAGAAGGAACGAGTTACACTAAGACGATCGATCAACGGTTATCCGACAGCGAAGATCTTTTAGCGAGCCGCTCTTTGTTTATCGTGGCAACGACACCGACCGAGAATGAAAAATACGAGGATTTTGAAAATAAAGTACGCTTGTACAACAACATGGAGCCTTTTAACTTTAAAGATCCGTTGCCAATGAATGTACAAAAGGTAAAAAAAAAATTAAAAGAAAGTTGCGCGATGCAACTAATGTTTTTATAGTTTAATTTCATCGATTATTATTTTTTTTATTAGCATATAACGATCTTTGCCGCTCATTTGTACGACGCCGTGTTCATGTACGCGCAAGCGTTAAACCAAACGTTGGCAGAGGGAGGAAACGAAACAGATGGCGTAGAAATTATTAATTGGATTCGAGGCAAAACGTATAAAAGTAAGTTTTTATTTTATTTTTTTTTTTTGGTTTGTTTTTAAAATTAAATTTTGTTTGAAATTAGGTATTCGCGGAGTTGATGTAACGATGGACGAAAACGGGGATGCGGAAGGCAATTATTCTCTCATAGCGTTAATTGAAGAGACTGATACAAGCAAAATCAACAATTCGAGTGACCAATCCAAGTTTTTCCATAAAGTCGGAACGTTCCAATTAGTCGAGAACAAAACGTTACCGGTAAATGACTCGGATATTACGCAGTTTGCGCCATGTACTTTTACGTTATAAAAAACCCCGTTATGCCTATAACTATAGTGGAAAACTCATAAGT
>JAQFXT010000754.1:0-26294 GCA_034683725.1 Strigamia crassipes | reverse complement strand
ATGAAGTAAATAAGTGAAATAAATAAAATAAATGAAGTAAATAAGTGAAATAAATAAAATAAATGAAGTAAATAAGTAAAATAAATCAGATAAGTTAAAATATATGAAATAAATAAGTAATATAAATAAAATAAATAAAATAAATGAAAATCCAAAGCAAAAAAGGCAATAAATACCTTAATCATGGATCCTATTACTTCAACTAACATAATTTGATCATTAGGAATACCACAAAATTGACTTAGACATTGGCGAATGGCACGATACTTCTCATCCATGTTCAACCGAAGTCCGTATTTATACGGAACGCTTCCGTCGAGCCGGAAAACTAACAAAAATAAAAATTCAAAATAAAAAAAAATTCAAAAAAATACAAAAACAAACCGCCAAACAAATTACCAACGATCTCGACGTGAATACAACTCTCCATTGGCAGTGGCAAAGATAAATAATTAAAAGGATCAAAGCGGACGCTCTCGTGACCGCACACTTTACAAGTCACAGCCGATTTTAGTTGGCCGTGAAAAAGGTCAACAATAATAGACTTGTTGCGCAGAATGTGGTTTTCCCACGCCTCCTGCGCCACGATCACGTCCGAGCGCCCGTCACTGTCCTTCAACTCCGCATAAGGCTTGTCGTGAACTCGGTTCAGGTCTTCGTGCAGCCCGTCCAACAAGAAAGCAAGCAATTCCTGCGAATCGTGCTGTTGAAACCCATTGAACCGTGGTGCGTATTTGCCAATGGTCCACTAAAAAAAACACAATCAAATGTAATCATTCATTTTTGAATAAATAAATTATTTAATTAATAAATTGATTTGTTTTCTACCCTTAGTTTCAAAGGCGCTATAGTTCTAGCTGCACCGCTCCACAAATCTTGAACCAAATCGCCGTATCGCTTAGCTATGTGTCCCTTCATCCCGTGCGGGTTCAGCCTATTTAGCTCGTACAAATGCATGTTATTGGTGAAATATTGGGTGAGTGGTTGCGTGTTGCTGACGCACTGCAAAGCTGCGTTCATGAAGCAGGTGTTTCCTAGGTTGTTCAAACCGGTCGCACCTTTTTCCGCGGGTACTGCAACCAAAATTAATCAAAATTAATCAAAATTAATCCAAAATCAACACCGCCAACCTCAGAAATCGACATTAAACGCACCTAACTTCTTCCTGTCCGTTCGGTTGTTCCGGTTCGCTAACAGAACCATTTCCTCCGGCCAAGTTTGGTCCTTGTTCCGCACTTCGATCAAAACCTGCTCGTTGTCTTCGAAGCCGAGCAGTTCCAAACTGATGCAATCCTCTTCCAATAACGACATGTTATTCTATTAAAAAAAAAATTATTTAAAAATAAAATAAAATAATTTTTTATTTTTTTTTCTTCTTCATTTTTATACTTCGTCGCGGTAGTGCCACAAGCGCATGTCTTCCGGTCGTATCCTGAGCCTGACGCTTAAAAAATCAAATACGTTCTTCAACATGGCGAGTCGACTGAACGACGACAAGTAGGCTAAATATTTCTTGGGCGCAAGAGGCGATTGCGGAGAGTAGTTGTAACCGGCTCCCAAAGCCGTGCTGCCGTAGCCGCCGACCATTCCCGGCCAAGCGTTCGTCTGGGGTCTGTTCGCCGCGATGTGGTGCCTCAATAATCGCAGGCACAGCGGGTAAAGCTCCAATTCCGGCTCGCCGTGTTTGGGTTGAATCACCTAAAAATAAAAAATAAAAATTTTTTTAAATAAAATTTTTTTAAATTTAATTAAATTAATTTAATTACCTGGCGAGGTAACGCGGGTGTGCCGCCGTACCATTGCTGTAAAGCATTCCATACGGTTTCAGGAACGAGTTCGAAGTCCTTTCCGCGTGCGAGAGTTGCGTTTCTCCTGATTTTGCCGCCTTCGCCAGTCAATGTAATCACCTTTTGTGCATTTGGCACAATAAGCGATTGGTTATCGATCGCTCCGGGTCTCTGAGGTTGAATATTCGGCAAAAACGGCACGATTCCGTTGATTTTTCGAAGAACGCGCGGCGAATGCGATGGACTACTGTTCGATCTGCAAGAAACGAGTCGCAATTTTACATTCCGCGAGTGTTTTCGAGCTTTTCAAAGTTTTCGAGCTTTTTCAACGCTCCGAACCTGGACAATTCTCCATTTCCACCAGCTGCACTGACGCACAACAGTTTTTTCGGGCTGTTGTTCGACGCGTTGCCGTTAGGCGAGCGAGTCGGGTTCCCGTTGACCAGCTCCGGGTTCTCGTCGTTCGAAAACGTAGCGCTAGTAATGATGACGCTAGGGTCATCGTTGCTCCGTGCCACGCTGCTCTCGTTGCCCATGGCTTTCCTCTGCAGCTTGGTGCGTTTCAAACTCCCGTTTTGACTCGTGTTGGAGTTGAGCGACAAAGTACTCCCACTCATATCGTCGGATAGCGGCTAAAACGTGACCAAATCAAATCGATTAAATAAATCAAACGAATTAAAAAAAACTACAATTTCGTTTTACTGGCACCTGGTAATTGATGTACTCGTGCCACGAATTCCACCACTCCATCGCGATCAAATACCAAAACTGGCCAACCTGCAGCCCGTTTCGCTCCTCCCGTTCCAGCCACCCACGAATGATTTCGCCCTCCTCCTCCCGCGTCGCCGGATGGAGTCCGAGCACCAAATGACAAATCTAAAAAGCGCAATCAATAATAAATCGTTAAATCGACCGTCATTGCGTCAAACAAACATAATCAGAACTTGGAAAAGAAGAGTGAGGAAATCCAATGACAGCGGCTGGTCCACGGCCCACATCAAGTACTCGTCCAGCGTGATGGCGTCGTCCTCGTTCGTGTCAAACCGCTTCAAAACGTCAGCAACCGTCTCGGTTATGTCGGATATTTTCAAAATATCCTTTTCCTAAATAAATAAAAAAATCATTTTTATACACTTTTAACGCAATTTATTTATTTTTTTATTTTTCCTACAGCGTCTTCGAGCGATCTGGCCTCTTTTCGGATCAAAACCATCGCGTACATCATTTTCTCGAGTTCCCTGCTCGATAATAAACCGTCGCGGTCCCGGTCGAAGATTTTAAAACAAACTAAAACCAAAAAAAAAATAATTAAAATTAAATTAATTCGCAATTAGCGGTTGTACATTTATGTCTTTCGACGATGGGGCCCCTGCAAGCGGCTGACACGCCGCACGCCATCTCCTTAAAATCGATATGTCCGTCCCTGTTCTCGTCGAACGCGTTGAAAAAGCCTTCGCACAGCGCCGCAGGAATGGCAGGAGAAATTAGTGGCATCAGTGTTTCCAAATCAAATTTTCCCGAACGAGACTGCGCTTTAAGTGTCCAATAACGCTTCTCTAATTCCACTATGTCCGTCTCTTCCACTAAAAAAAAAAAAATAATTTAAATCTAAATTTAAATCAATAAAAATGTGAATTTATTTACAGTGAGTGACGCCGGATAAAGTCTGATAAAAAGTCGGCGTTTCGCTTTCGTTGGAGAGTGAAACGCTGCACGGCTCCTGCAACAGCCAGCGGGTCAGCGTGGTGGCGTGCGGATGTTCGCACAGCCACTGCCGGAACTCATCAAAAGTCACTTTTTCACTCTAAAAAAAATAAAAATAATAAATAAATAAATTTAAATTTAAATTTCATCGATTTTCGTGCCTCGATGAAACAATGCGCGACGGCTTCGGGTACAAAACCATCTTCGCACGCCTGGACCAACTTGACCATTTCATCTTTGATCACGTGCGACCCGGATTCGTTGGCGTACAAACAGAATATAACTAGAAAAGATACGATAAAAATAAAATTACTTATCACTTAATAGATTACAATTACAATTACAATGGCCTTACACTTGATTTTTTCCTCGCGGTTCCCTCGAGTGAGCAAAACCAAACCGCAAAGCAAATCCTTGTAGTTGATTCCTTTCTGGGTTCCACCGGAAGCTTGAAAAATGTGCTGCAAATATCATAAAAAAAAATTTTTTAAATTTTAAAATGTGATTCGGTAGTGACAATAAATAAACAATTGGTGATAAGAGTGTTATCGAGATGTATAAAAGGAAAAAAATGCAGATAAAGAGTTAAATCACAAGGTTTTTTTAGGCCTGAATGAGTGTCCATGTCCATTCGACGGTTCTTTGTCGAGTGAATAAAATATCGAGAGGGGAAATGAATGAGGTTTAGACGTTGCCAGGTGTTTCGTTGCTCAAGTTGACAGTTTCGAGTTGGTTTTGGTGTTTCGTGGGGTATTTGTGGTATGTGAAATCGCTGATTTGATAGAAATCGACTCAATGGCTTTGGAATCGAGGGTCGAACCCGAGTCACAAATGGTAACAATGTCCGTGCCGCCAGTTCACTTCGATGCACCGCCCGCTTATACTCCCTACGGGTCAACAACGTCGCTAGTTCAAGTTGGTAGAATTTTCTTCAACGTTTTCATGTGTTGGAATAATATTTTTTTTAAACTTTTCATGTCTTGAACGTTTTATCGTCTTAAAAATAAATTTTTAATCATTTTTTCGTGTTAAATTTTTTTTTAAAACGTTTTTTTGTCTTAAAAATAAAATTTTAAACGTTTTCTCGTCTTAAAAATTAATTTTTTAACGTTTTATCGTTTTAAAAATAAATTTTTAAGCGTTTTCTCGTCTTAAAAATAATTTTTTTTAACGTTTTCTCGTTTTAAAATTAAATTTTAAACGTTTTCTCGTTTTAAAAATAATTTTTTAACGTTTTCTCGTTTTAAAAATAAATTTTTAAACGTTTTCTCGTCTTAAAAACGAATTTTCAATCATTTTCCAGTCTAAAAAATGAATTTTCATTCATTCTCCAGTCTAAAAAACTGAAATTTCAATCATTTTCTCGTCCACAAAATAAATTTCCAACCATTTTCTCGCCTTAAAAATAAATTTCCAACCATTTTCTCGCCTTAAAAATAAATTTCCAACCATTTTCTCGCTTTAAAAATAAATTTCCAACCATTAAAAACGAATTTTCAAATTTTTTCCCCTTCCAGAACGACCAAAACATCCACGAAACACGATTTATAAGCGTCGAAATCAAAGCTCTACGTGTACTAGGTAAAAAAAACTTCCTCTTTATCAAACCCAACCCACTAAACAATTCAATATCTAGCAATCGGATCCATCATCCTTGGCGGCGTTTCGATTTTCATCGGAATCCTAGCCGTCGTATTCGGCACCGTCTTCTACTGCTCCGGCACCGGCGTCTGGGGCGGCCTCTTCTGCACCGTCAACGGCTTCTTCTGCCTATTCCGCCTCTCCCGTCGCAACTCCCTCAACCTCATCAAATCTCTATGCGCCTTCTCCGGCCTAACGATCGTAGCGTGCATCGTCTCCATTTCCTTCAGCGTAGTAGGAACGGCCACAAACGTCAACATGTGTTGCAACAAAACGGTGAATGCGGCTCCAGGAGTCTACGTGTGCAATTACGCAGCTTCGCAACTGGCAAACACACTTTCCACGTGCATTGGTTTCGTCCAGGCGGTTTTCACCATCCTCAAAACGGCTTTGTACGCCAAATACTCGTCTTCGTGTTGCCACGACGACTTCTCACGTGATTTGTCGTTCGGCCAGCGTCACCAGCAAAACAACAACAGAATCCTGTGAAGCTGCGATAATGTTTTTCCTATTTTTTTGTTATATATATAGAAATATTTCTTTTTAAATAAATTTTTAAACCTAAAAAAACGAAATGATTATACAGAAAAAAGAAATAAAAGTGGTTTCGTGTTTTAACCCGTGTCGTTTTACGACTTCACATGACAACACTGAAACGATTTTTTTTAACGACTTACCTCGGATAGTTTAGTCGGAACCCATTCGCCGAGAACTTCTTTAATAAACGACTGTTTTGTAATGCAGCCATTCAAGGTTGACGCACGTCGGAAAGCGTCGCGTAAACGTTTAGATTCGGCCTCCGAAACTGGAAAAAAAAGCGAAATTTTTGAAAATTTTATGAAAAAATAAATTTATTTTGGTTGGGAATTCATTCGGGGGTTGATATGTGCAGATGCGTATCGAATTCGGGGGTAAAAACGGCGATTTTTGGTGTTAAAAGTAGAAAAACATTTCGGGTGTTGCGGTGGGAAAATGAAATGTTATTGGGCGATTTGATCGTTTTGCATATTCGACGCTCGATGATCGTGTTTTGTTCGCTTACCCCTCAACACTGCTTCCTCGTAAGTGATGCAGCACGGCTTCGAGTCCTTTGCGCCCATTTTCCATTCATTAACTGTGTAATCAAACCGTAATTTCACGACCAACTTCCTCTTCGACTCACAGTGCGACTATATTTCTCTTTCCACCTCCCTCCATATTGATTTGGTCACATGATTTTTTTTAGGTTTAAATTGACGCCATAACGAGTCGGAGCGCCGTAACAAAAATGGCGAAATCGTTTTAAATTTAAAAAAATATTTTATTGAGTATACACACACGAGCGATTTATTGCATTTATTTATTTTATACCAAACAAGACGAAAAAAAAATTTATTTAAATTTTCGTATTCAATTTTACAGTAGGAAACATCATTTTCCGCAGTTACACATTATACACAAACATTATCCATTCATTTCAAAACAAAATGTCGGAACATCAAAATATGAAGAAAAAAAAACAAAAAAAAAATAAAGAAAATAAATGATATACGAAATAGTAGTAAACATTTTCTCATCTCCTATGCACATTTATAAATTAAAAAACTACTCGCGGCTTTATCCAAACAAATGAAATCCAAAGTTAATGTTCGTCGATCAACGGCGTCGCATCCCCAGCCGGAGTGCTGTCGATCATCGGGGTCCCGCGAATCGAAGGAGTAGCGCGAGCAGCAGCTCGTGGAGTTATTCCCCCTCTCGGAGTCACACCTCCATGTTGCTGCTGCCTTCTTTTGGCCCACATTTCGGCAGCTTTGCCCCAATCAACATCGGTGGAAGCCGATGACGAAGCCGACGACGGCGCTCTGTAAAAACAAAAAAATCGTTAAAAAAATCAATAAAAAATCCACAAAACATCACAATTTTTCTATACTTTGTCATAATGTGACGTTGAGAAGGTGTCCTGGGTGTCTGACTAGGATGCGACCACTGTTGCGGGGTCTGTTGATAGCGCGGCGTGGCCACGGAATGCGACGGCGTGGCGATCGCGTGGTAAGACGGCGTGATCATCGGCGTGGTCATGGGCGTTTGTGGATACCCGTAGCCGGCGTAGCCCGAGTAGTGTCCGCCGTGCATGGACGGAGTTTGGCTGGCCACTTGACTCAGCGTGTTGTAGACGTGGCTCGGGATGTTAGCGGCGGCGCGCTGGATCGCTTGCGGATCGAGATCTTAAAATAAAACGAAACAAAAACAAATAAAAATTAAAAATTCTTTAAAACAATTTTCAATCAAAAAATTTTACTGGCGATGTTGATGCTGGGCGTGTTGTACGCCGATTGGATCATCGGGGTGCGCGTGCTCACGTTTCCCGGGGTGCCCGGGATGGGGTCTCGGAAGTGTTCCTTGAACCAACGGAACAGCGCGTTGTGCGAGTGGAAAATTTGTTTTCGGAATCGGTAGCCCTCTGGTGTGACTGTTATGAACTCGTGACGGCATTTGATGCGCGGGAGGTAACTGAGCATGAATTTGCCCGGGTATTCCTTGCTGCTCGTGACGAAGTATGGGATTTTCGACGGGCACTTCTTCTTGTCTTCCATGATGAGTTTTTCCATCATTTCTCTCGAGCCGCCGTTCGAGTCGCGGAAATATTTAAACCCGAATAAGTCGCGCGCAAAGGCGGCCATCGGCTGCACGTATCGGGCGATGATTTCGTCCAGATCTTCGAATTCTTCGTTGTTTATCCACAACGATTGACCCAGACTGAACGTGTTCTCTTTTCCTTCTTCCCGGACGTCTATGTGTTGGTTAATCCCATCGGCGACCTTCCAAGTAACGGTTAAGTGGTCAGCTCCCTCGAAAAAAAAAAATAATAATAATAAATTTAAAATAAATTTAAAATTTAAAAAAAAAAATCAAATTACTTTGCTGCTGGGTCGGACTACGACGTCGCCCTGGTCCATCGTTTGCATCAATTTCTCCGTGTCCTTGTAATCGATGTTGTGGAACGACGGATGAACTATGACGCGTTTGATGTACGTTTGGCGGCATTGTTTCTTCTTGAGATCCTCGGCGCTCTTTTTGTCGTCTTCCTCGGCCTCTTCGTCGTAGTATTTGTCTTTGCGCGGTCGCCATTCGCCGCTTTTGTCGAGCAAATCCGACGATTTCGACGTCAAATCGACTCTGAACGTTTCGATGTTGATTTTCGAGATGCGGCAATGAAGGGACATGCCGACGCGCACCCGTTCCTCCGGGTTGACCACGTGTTTGTCGCTGATGTTCTTGGTCGGGATGAATCCCAATATTCCGTTGTCCAGGCGCACTTTGACTCCCGTGGCCTGGCCCTGGCAGTTGCCGGCGTCGAAGTGGTTCCACACTTCGCTCACTTCGAGGAAGTCGTTCTTTTGGCAGAACGGACATTGCCACAGACCGGTCTCGTCGTTGCGCACCGGATTGGCCTGGTCGAGTTGCTCGCCCTGCGGTTTCCTGTGCGCTATCCCGGTCACCGTCGCCGTGGCCAATTTTCCGACGTAAAACGTCACCGGCGACTCTTTAGTCAACATATTGAATTTCTCCTCCATCGTTGCCGTTCGGTAAGGGTTCCGTTGATCTTTGTACCTGTAATTCAGTTCGTTGCGAATGTCGTATAAAGTAATACTTTTGTTGCCGAAACCCTAAAAAATAAAAATAAAAATTTATTAATTCGGATCGAAATTAATTAATTTCTCGCCGTTACTTGTCGTTCCAACTCTTCGGCGAAAGCGTCCAAATCCAAATCTTTCAATTTGTCGGGATTATCTAGGATTTCCTCGAGCGCACTGGCTGGATTGGCGTCTTCGGCCATTTCGTCGTACTCTAGCGCGTCGACTGCCATTTTGCGTGCCCAATCGTAGGCTTCCGGGTGCACGCGCGACCCGTCCAACACTTCGACGTAGGCTTCGGTGCTGTCGCCTAACGAATTCGTGTCGATCTTAATGAAGCCGGCACAGTTGATGAATACTTTGGGACCCATGTGGCCCACTGTGACGAGTTGCGTGCGGTTCTCCAACCGGCTGTTTGTCTGTTTCAGGACTTTCAACAGGGACGCGGCTTTACGCGGTCCCAGACCGCACACGAATTGAACGAGATTGGACGTGTGCGGATGCGCGATGGCTCTGTTCACGTCGATTCCGACTTCGTTCGTGCAGTTTATAAATTCCAAATAAAGTGCGTGTAAAAGATCGTCTTTGGGAACAGAATCCTGTGGAATTAAACGCGAAATTAGTACAAAAACAATTGATTTCCTCGCTAAATTACCTGTAACGGATGATACTTTAAGCATAAAATATCTTCGTCGGGTCCGCACAATTGAGAAAATTCGATTAACGGGTCCTGTAAGCGTCTTCCCAATGAAATGGCTTGCCGCAGCAGTAATGGATAATCTCTAAAATCGCTCTAAATCAAAAATAAAAATTAATTAATTAATTAATTAATTAATTAATTAATTAATTAAAACTCGTAATTCGGTTTTACCTCCGATTTCTTCGACTTCATGTACACTTCGGCCAATTCATTGTCGAGCAATTCGACCGAAATACACGGCATCTGCTCAGAATCGACCAATTCCCCAACCACTTTCTTGACATCCTCGACTACCATGAGCGCTTCTCGCGACTCTCCACCAACCACAACTACGTGTGGTTTCTTCGACGCAATAAACTGCCTCATCCGACCCATCTCCGACTCCTAAAACCAAATAAGTAAATAAATAAATAAATAAAACAAAAAACACTTTAATCACCTTAGCTTCGCGTTGAGATTCAATAAACGCATCTGTGCGCTTCAAAATGTGCGGCAACTTCAAAAAATCCGTCATTTCTCCATCACCGTTGACCAGTGCAGCATACGCCGCCGTATCCCTAGAAAATCGAAATATTTGTTAGAAATTACATACACAAAAGCATCAAAAAATCGACGCGTCGTCACAGAATTTCTTAATTATTTTCCTCCCGGAATAAGCAACGGTTTAACGAGTCCAAACAGTTGTGAATAAGAGAGGGTCAATTAGTCATCCAAAAACGAAAAAAAAAATCTCACCGATCGGGTGTGTACGCGATCGCCATCACTCGAATGCCATTGCTCGTGTCGTAATCCTCGTCCTCGTCCATCCCAGCGTCCACTTGGTACGGCGCAACTTTCAACCAAGTCTGAAGATTAGCAGCGCAAATCTTAAAATAAAAATAATAAAAACAATTAATAAAATTAATTAATCAATTAATTAAATTAAATTCAACCTTTATGACGCATTCTTTGGCTTCCATCAGTAATTTAGTTCGCAATTCCTTCTCCAAACTCGGATAAAGAAACTTATTAAGTGTTAATTCGAGGACCTTCGCTCTCTGATCGTTCCATTCTTGAACATTTTTACTAAATTCGTCCTAAAAAACATAAAAAAAATTAATCAAACATCAAAATAACTTAAAAATTGTTTATTTTTTTTTTACCCGATAATACAACTGTTTGATCTCATCTAGGTAAGCATTTGTTATCTTACTGCCATCCATGCTTATCGTGGTAACAATGAGCCCCTCTTGCTGCGCTAGATCGATCTTGAGAAACTGTTCCTTTTCCAGATCCTTCACCGGTTTGTTGTTCAAATATTTCACGGTATAACACGAATGATTCTCATCGATCTCCTTCGACCCCTTCTTCGTGGGTTTAACGGTCAACTTGGCTCGCTCAAAATACGTCGCTCGGACGCACTGGCGCACGAGTGGTTCGTGCGACAACTGCGTCGCGACCATGTACCGCGCCGCTTTCAAAACGTCTTCCGGTTTCGGGAATTTACTGCAAATTATCAACGGAAATTTAAAAAAAAAAACCCGACGTGCGTCGAACATCGTACTTGCAAACGTAATCCTGCGACACTTCCAACGGTTCCACGGGATATTGCTCCACCTCGTGGCGCGTGTAATTGTCGCGCATGTTCTCGCCGAACTGCTGCGGCGTGAGTCCGAACTTCTTAGCCAATCCGCCGATCCCGGAGCGCATGCACAGCGAATATCCATCGGTGCGAATGGCTTGTTTCAATTTCTCGCTGTCTTCGCGATCCTGGAGGTCGTCTTCGTCCTCCTCTTCGTCTTCTTCGATGATCTCCTCTCCGGTTTCCTCGTTGATTCGGCGCCGGCTTCTGATCCGCTCGAGTCGTTCCTCCTGCCGCTTTTTCCTAATCACTTCGTGCATTTTCGGAATATCTTTTCCGTAGTACAAAATAAACTGCACGTAAGCATCGCGTAGCTCCTCGATCGTCTGCACGGTCTTCAACTTCTCGATGTCTTCGTCGTTGATTATTCTCAAATCGTCCGCCAGAGGTTTCTCCGGATCTTTCATGATTTCGTCGCATTGATAATTCTGCATGTTTCTGAACAACTGCGTCAAATTCCGTTTTCGTTTCCTCAATTGACAAAACTAAATCCACAAAAAAAAATAAAAAAAAATTATTATTAAAAATATTTTTCAATTAAATTTTTTTTAAAAAAATTAATTACTTTTTCGTCCCACTTGAGGATGGTCCACAAATCGGTCACTTTCAGCTCGGGTTCCACGTATTCCTTGCGATAATGCGTGATAAACGGCACCTCGAAGTGCTGATTGCGCATAAAATTGAGCGCTTCTCTTATTTTGTCCTCCATTCCGCCTTTTGCGGCGGGAGTTGGAGCCGCTGCGGCCGGTTCGTCGTCCCAATTGTCCCAGTCGTCGGCCGGCGCTGCGGCGGCTACGGCCGCGGTCGGTTCGCATTCTCGGTCTTGAGTGGAAATGGTCGGCGCTAAGAAACCCACTTTGTGGATCCATTCGGCCTCCTCTTCCAATTCCCCTTCCTCAGTCAACGCCATCGGAATTTCCCGCAGCTGGAATCTCTCGGGAATGTCCGCAGACCGGATTTCGTTGTCTTTATCCGTAAAATGTCCTCGTTCCAACTCGCTCGGTTCGTAAACCTAAAACAATTCGTCACTCAAAATGATATTAACCTTTTAAAAAGCGATACCAACCTCATAAATCGTTTTTTTCGCTGGTTTTTTCCTCAATTGTTTCTTTTTTCGAGGTCTAGCTTCGGCATCCGCTTCCTCTTCTTCATACTGTAAAATAATTCAATTAATTTTCTCAATTTCAAACGTAAAATAAATTAAATTACATCCATGTCCTCGTCGAGTTCTTCGTCGTATTCCTCGTCGTAACGTTCAAAATCATTATAATCAAACTCAACGCCGAATATATCCTGAGCTTCTTGAAGAGCGCTTTAAAAAAAACAAAAAAAAAAAACACAAAAATGAATTAATCGAAGTCAATTTATTAATATTTGATTTAAACTAACGCGTCGGTGTATCTGGGTCGTCTCCTTTTCGATTTTGTGACCGGCAGTCCGTCATCATCGACAATAAATCCATCCGTGTCTGAATATTCGCCTTCAGATTCGGACAAATCCTTGTATTGATCCTCGTCGTGAGTTTCAACGGGTCTACGTTCAGCACCGTCTTCGTCGGCGCCTTCAAACAATTCATTCGCGATCGCCTCTCGCTCGACTTCGGGTCTCAGAGCAACGTGCTGCTCTTCTTCGTCGCTTTCGTCGTCCTCGAGACGCCGCACGCGTTTAAATTGTCTCTGTAGAACCCCCAAAAAAAAAAATTCAATTTACACCAACTCAACGCATTTATCTCTCAAATCGTAATACCCGTTGAACTTTCACGCCCAGATTTTCTTCGATGAGATCGTAATCTTCGTCTTCCAACCGGTCGTCGTCGTAGTGATCGTCGTCGTGTTTTCTTTTCCGTCCTATCGATTCATCGTCGGAATCGCTACTGTGCTCTTCGTCGTCGATTAAATCCTTAACGTCGTCCGCATTTTGATCGTCTGTTTAAAAAAGTTAGAAAAATTTATTCGTGAATAATTCCGACAAAAAAATTCAAACAAAACATGCCTTCGTCGTCGTCCTCGTCGTCATCTTCGACCATTTTGGACTTTTTTAGGCGTTTTCGCTCGGCGACACTGAGCTCCTTTTCTTCGTCCGATTCTTCAGCCTCGCTGTGGATAAATTCGGCCATTTTCTGCGAAATAAATAAGAATTAGGTTACGATTTCAGTTACATGTAATTTCATGTATTTCACGGTACCTCTTACGTAATGGCTGATCACGTAATTAAGATAAGCCAAACGAGAAGGAATTAATCGGGGGATATAATCCGCTACGTATTTATACAAAAAATCTTCATAAAAATTAAAATATTTTCTTCGCGGATGATTTGAAAGATTAGACACAAGACAGCTATTTGCCTGTCGTTGTAACAAAGATGGCGACGCATAAAGTGCAAAGACGAGTGCAGAATGTTGTCACTGTCGGCGCTGTTGTCTACAAGTACACCGACATCTATCGTTATTTTCTGTAATTTTAATGTAAACTTCAAAAATTTAATTATTATTATTATTATTATTATTACTTGGAGTTGTTGTTATGTTAAATAAATAATCCTTACAGATGTAAGGATGGTTAATATTTACTAACAAATGTTTATTTCAATATGGCGGGGAATAATATAGTCCCTCGGTACTATTCCATTGTCACTCGTCCAATTACAATGTCGCGATTGGTTGATTGCTCAATCCAATAGGAGTAAATAAAAAGATTAGAAATAAATAAAACCATGTGTGACGTAACGTTACTTTTATTCAAACCCGTTAGCTTCATCAGAAGTAAATAAATACAATGGCAATGTTTTATTTCTCAACACTCGAACGTGTTATTGTACTTATTTACCACTGGTTACAAAAGTAAAAAACGTTTTGTAGGACGGACGACACAGACTGATTACCATGCTGATGACTAAAAAAATAAACTGTTCAAAACAATCTTTTTCTACATTTTACACATTTACTGTTAATCTACAACTTCTGTTGGCACATTTTGCACTTCTCCGCACACAACACAACGAGTCACAACAACTTTAATAAAATCAAATAAAAATTTATAAAAATTCATTTATTTAGTAATAAAATAATAAAAAATAAATAAATAAATAAAATGAGACCTTTCAACAGTCATCATTATTTGTAACAACTTGATTAATCAGTAAATAAGGCAGTAAATCACACGTATTTATGTAATAATTTAAAACAGCGCTTCGGTTCGTGGAAGTTCTCAAGCGGGGGAATCATGAATTACATCTTTAAATGGTGGTCACGTATCTACTAAACTAAACTAATATGGCCTATGTACACAATTGAGCTAGACCTGAGCATTTTTAAATTGATTCTACTATATCACACTTAGTAAAAACTTATGCAGTTTCTGCTACTTAAGCCTATTTAGCTCATCATACAAGTCTGGAACATCGGTTTAACTTAAGATAAATAATTCCGTTTACATGGCCATTCACGAATAAATATCAAAATGTATCCGTTTAAAATTATTTAAATGTAACATAATTTATAAAATAAACAATTTGAGGCACACGGTGGTGTAATTGAATGAAAAGATTTACAAACTGAGTTCAAATGAGCTAACTGCAAAACATGGCAGAGTGATTACCACTTCTAGTTGAGTTGTGAATGCACGACGTGTCTTTGAAAACGTAGCGAACAATTCACAACTATACTGGAAAGCCACGTTTTCGCAATTAGAATTCAAGAGATTATACAAACTGAGCTAGATTTTAGTAATCACCAAAGTATTTTCTATACTTTACAAGGACGTGCAATGGAATTAATATTGTTATTGTTACTGTAACTAAATTGATGATGGCCGCCGTAGTTCAACCAGTATTTCTGCATTTTGAGATTGTCCGAGAAAGAATCAATCAGCTTCAACTTCTCATCTAAAATGTCCAGTTCATCTTCATAAAATCGTTCATCGGCTAAAAAAACTAACAAAAATCAGTAAAAGTTGTGTAAAAATCAGAAATTCATTTTACCAGGCTTGGATAACTTCCATTCTTGGTAGAGCAGTACAGAACTGGCAATACACAACACGATTATCGTACCCAGTACCATTAAAACGGCTAAAATCCACGCTTTGACCGCATTTTCGTCGCCCTCAGCCAAAATATTTCGAGCCAATTCTGAATAAAAATAAAAATCGAATCGTATAATTGACAATTTTTAACTTCATCTTCAACAACTGACCGATCGGATCGGTTTCTTTAGCAGTGGTAAATTTCACGTGAACTTCATCTCCAGATCCCCATTGATTACAAGCCCAAATCTTCAATTCGTAAGTCGTGTTTGGTTTTAATTTGAAAATATCAAATTGATGCTAAAAAAAAAAAATAATAAAAATATTAAAAAAGAAAAATTTTTTTTTTTCTTTCTATTTCTTACGCTCACTGGGCTGACATGCTCCGGTACAGGACGGTGCCATTTTGTTTTTGGCTCTGAATGCACTTGTCGATACCCAATGTTGATGCTAGTAATGGCGTATTCGTCATCGTTAACAACGTGCCATGACACTGTAGCCACTATAGTTGTTGCGTGAACACTAACATTCACTAATTTACTCGGAGGAGCTGTCAATTAAATTAAATTAAATGCATTTTGATGTATCGTGATGCATCTTTATGCATTTTGATATATTTTTGATGCATTTTGATGTATTTTGACATATTTTAATGTATTTTAATGCATTTTGAAGCATTTTGAAGCATTTTAAAGTACATTATGCATTTTGAAGCTTTTTAATGTACATTATGCATTTTTTTGTACTTTTCTGCATTGTTATGCATTTTTTTTATACTTTTATGCACTGTTACGAATTTTTTTATACGTTTATGCAGTTTAATGTATTATTATGCATTATTATGTACTTTTATGCATTTTACACACTTTTATGCACTTTAATGCATTTTTATACATTATTATGTACTTTTATGCATTTTACACACTTTTGCACTTTAATGCATTTTTATACACTTTTATGCATTGTAATGCATTTTAACGTACTGATATGCATTTTAATGCATTTTATGTACTTTTATGCATTTTAATGCATTTTTATGTGCTTTCAATGCATTTTAATGCATTTTTATGTGCTTTCAAATGCATTTTTATGTGTTTTCAATGCATTTTAATGCATTTTTATGTGTTTTCAATGCATTTTTATGTGTTTTCAATGCATTTTAATGCATTTTTATGTGTTTTCAATGCATTTTAATGCATTTTTATGTGTTTTCAATGCATTTTAATGCATTTTAATGTATTTATTATGTATTTTTTCGAGACTTACAGGCCACTATAAGTTGAGTTGAAAGAGATTGTCTTTCGTTTCTGTTTTGAACGATACAGGCATATTTTCCGGCGTCTTCTCTGTGGATTGGACTGAATTTTAATTCCGATTTGCCAACTAATGTCCACGTCTTTTTGTCATATACGGGTTCTCCATTTTTCATCCAAAATGTATTCAAGGGGTATTCGCCCACGGCTCGACAAGAAAGGGTGAAGTTTTTATTCAATATTCCTTCCACTTTGGCGGGTAAAGGTTGTACGAATTCAATTGCAGCTGGAAAGATAAATAAAATAAATAAAATAAATAAAATAAACAAAACGATTAATTGAATACGGGCAAGTTGTTTACGGCTTCTCTGCTGAGCAGTGGATGAATTTGTTTACCTTCAGACAGCAGAACCGGAATGAACAAAATGACAAGATCGAGGTTCACCATTTTATAAAACACATGTCGGGGATAAATTCCAGCTTGAGCGGCTTAATTTCTTTTCTTTGGCGCGTCGATTTCCATTAATTTACGCCATTTGTAAACTCTTATTCATGGCCGCATTGCCACTCTGTTTTCATCGTTTTCTAGACAAAGACCGAATTTTAAAACGATTTCAATTTCAAAAATAACTTTAATTTTTACCGTAAAATAATTTTAAAACAAAAAATTTCTCGAGTTTAATAAAATTAATCACATAATTTCAAATTTTTTTTCCTCCAAATAAAGTTCCGTTAGTTGCGAACAGATGTCGCTAGTTTTCAAAATGGCCGCCGTGTTAAGAGTTGTAAACTTCCAGCCGTCTAAAGTGCTGTCTAGTGGCGGTTGCACTATTAGGTAGGGCATTAAACAATGCGCAATTATGACAACAATTTAAAACGTATTGTGACGCAGGTTATTAGCCACAACTCAGACGGCTAGCGAAGACAAAGAAGGATGGTTCACCAAATTACTGGTGCCGAAAAAAGAGCCGTTTAAAGAATCGCATTCGCGCTTGTTATCTGATAAAGAAACAATTTACCAACTGCAAAGTAAAAAAAAAAATTCGAAAAATCTTGAAAACCATTTGTAATTGTTGCGTGTTTACAGCGCACAATGTGAAGCCAGATTCGATGCCCGAGTACCTAAAAAACTAGTAAATGTTTTTAAAAAAAAAAAAATTTTACTTCGCATGCATTAGTGTTTTAATAACACGTTGATATACTTATTAAAGTGAAAATTTTGTCAAACTTGCAAACCAAAGAAACGATTTGGATGCTGAATTGATGGGAAGTTGGCTAGTCGACGTGGGAGACCAAGATCAAGCGAGTGAGTTGTTATGTTTCATTTTCTATGTGACTTGTGAATGATTGTTCTATTTCTAGTTCACTTGTGGCGTTATAATGGCGGATATGGGGGCTTAGGAAAAGCGAATTCTTTACTCCGTACAGAGTCGGTAAGTTAATACAATTTAATAAAATTGGATAAATAAAGAAATAATTCACTAAATTAATTTTTTTTTTTACAGGATTACACTAAACTCCATAATGAACGTTCGAAATACTTGCGTTCAAGGCTCAACCAATACTTGTTGTCATTCAGTTTCTGGAACGTCCCCAAGCCTAGAACTGGACCGAATCTGTATGAGATGAGAAGTTACACTTTAAGAGTGAAAAAAAATGTTTTTTTTTTTAATTTTAAAACAGAAATTTAATTATTTTTTTCTATTAAAAATAGGCTGGTCATTTAATCGAATGGGGAAATTCATGGTAATTGAATTTTAATGATGATTTTCGTGATGTTTTTAATGATTTTCATGATGTTTTTAATGTTTTTATTGATTTTCATGACGTTTTTATTGATTTTCATGACGTTTTTAATGTTTTTATTGATTTTCATGATGTTTTTAATAATTTTCATGATGTTTTTAATGATTTTCTTGATGCTTTTAATGATTTTCATGATGTTTTTATTGATTTTTATGATGTTTTTAATGATTTTCATGAGGATTCATTAAAAACATCATGAAAGTCATTAAAATCATCACGAAAATCATTTAAAATCTGCATGAAAATCATTTAAAATCTGCATGAAAATCATTTAAAATCTGCATGAAAATCATTTAAAAACTCATGAAAATCATAATTTTCATGATGTTTTCTAGGGCAAGAGCAATTCATTACCGCCAAAACGAGTCCGAGCCATTCTGTGGGATGTTTTCTCAGTGTGGACGACTGTATAACGTGCACCACGTCTGGGGTAGGCCCCCATAACATTAATACGAATATAATTTAAATCCGTCATAATTATTTTAACAGTTTACAAAGACTTGAAGACGAGGAAAGAAGTGCGTGAAGCCGCTTGGCAGAAACCTGGCTGGGACGAATGTGTCGCTTACACCGTGCCTCTTATTAGGGAAATGGAATCGCGGATAATGTATCCGACGGATTTCTCGCCAACCAAATAAGTAAAACTCGATTTTTTTTGATAGCAATATGAATTTATAGCGGACATCATGTACATTTTGTACATTAACTATATTAAATTTGATGTAATAGGCATAAATTGTAGTTTTACACGTTTTTTTCTTAAATAAACCGCATAATTAGCATAAACTTAGTTTCAACATTTGGCAAAACAAAAATATTCTAGCAACGGTTTTAAACTTTTTCAAAAATAAATTAAAAAACACTCGGTTGTATTAATAAAGTTCGCACGATAAACTTTGTATATATACAAAAAAAAAGTAAAAAAAAATTACTGCGACGCTGCCACCACGACTAAATTTCCATTTTTCCCTTTGGTGATTGACGTCATGCGCCCACTGCACACTTCGATGAACCCCGTCTTCCCACTCGATAGATAATGCGGAATGCTGGGTAAAAAAAAATGATTTAATTAACGTTGAATTTTTCATAATTTGGTCTTACCAGTCGGAATCTTCGATCTTAAAAAGCATTTTTTCTTTGATGCCAATCATGAGGATTTTCACAACAACTTCGATCAGCCAATCACAACTCAGTATCAAATCCCCCTAAACAAAAATTAATTAATGAAAATGTATCCAAAACGTTAAAAAATAAAAAAAAAAGCAAAACTAATATACCATATCACCCTTAAAGTTAATTAAAAGATTAAAAAGCAGCGATGCAAAGTACAAAAAGAAGCGATTAGTTCGTTAGGCCTAATCGAGATTAAGCCTAACTCGAAATTCACCGCCTTACCTTCGGGTCTTTAGAAATTGTTTCATCCTACATGCATGAAAATTAGTAAGAGTGAGGATTAGTGGAATTAAGTTGGTTTAACGGCGGAAAATGAATTATTTTTTTTTAAATTTCTCATAGTTTATTTGGCCTATTTTTTTTTTTTTTTTTTTTTTACCTTATCACGTTTCAGGTCATTCGGTATCCGAATGATCAGCAATCCATCATTCAATTGCGTAACCGATAACCCTAAAATTGGCACGTTTAATCTGGGAAATTAATTAAAGATCGCAAATATTTCGTTGTTTCACCTGAAATATTACTATACGTTAATCGATGTTTCAGTTTGCAATCCTTTGCTTCCAGTATGTATAATGCGTTGTTTGTAAGCGCCAAAATCCGTTCTCGTGGTTTGTAACCGTGCCGATCGTATTTAGTGACCGGACATGTATACTAAAACCAAAAATTATAAATATTAATTAATTTTATTTTAAATGTAAATGCTCCCATTGAACGGCATCATTTACTGCACTGCCGGCAAGCCAACCTGCACAGTTGATGTTTTTGGCCTAAAACGTTTAATTTTTGCACGTTTTTGGCCTAAAACGTTAATTTTTGCACGTTTTTGGCCTAAAACGGGCAAATTATCCACGTTTTTGATCTAATACGAACAATTTATGCACGTTTTTGACCTAAAACAAACAATTTATGCACGTTTTTGACCTAAAACGGGCAATTCATGCACGTTTTTGACCTAAAACGAACAATTTTTGCACCAAATAAATCAATTTTTGTCTTAAAATGCCAACTTTTCTACAAATTATCAATTATTTCACTAAAAAATCATTTTTACACTTTAAAATGAATTATTTCATCCAATAAAGTGAAGAAAAATAACATTTCCAACACGGGGTTCTATTTAATTTAATTACCAAAGTTTTCTCATCTAGAGGTTTCACTCCCTTCTCGAACGCACCATCAAAAATCACTCTCTCTTCTCCATCTAAAACAAAAAAATTCGATTTAGCGAATAAAAAAAATACCCAAAACTTCGAATTACTCAATCGATTAGTCCCGAACAAGCTCGGCACACTCGCCAAATAAGATTGTTTCTTTGTTTTGAATAAACTTTCGGCTATGACTTTTTCTTCCATTTTCTGTTTCCTATCCGCGGAGATATTAGTGCAATAGCATCGAGCCATGTACGTCATAAACATGTCTCGTAACAACTCCGAAGCCTAAAAAAAAAAATTACAAAAATCATTAAACGTTAAAATCACACCTTAAAACTCGAATTTCTACCTCCTCGCACACTTTAGGCGGCTTCGGCCATGATTTATCGAGAACATTAACCGGCAACTCTAGAGAGAGCCGACGAAGATATTCAGCTTTTACACATTGCACAAACTAAGAGACACAATTCGTTCTAATTCTATTAAATTAAACAAAATATCAAAATTACTCGTCGATTAATTTCCGTCGTTGGGCCGTTGCGCGTCAAAAATCCCTTGATGAATCTAAAATAAAATAAAATTTTAATTTAAAAATTTTTAAATATTGTCAACCATTTTAAGCCTAAAACCTCGTAATAACAAACGCCGCCCAACGTCTCCTGACCAAAAGCCGCCGCGCCAAATATCCCTTCCAGTACTTCGAAATATTAGTGACTAAAACAAAAAAAATAATAAATTAGAAATTAAAATAATTATTTACAAAATGGCGTCGATTTTTCAAATTTTTCAAATTTTTCAAATAACCTGCTGCTCTGATGATGAGAAACCGTTTTCTTTGCGCGTACCCACGCCAGAGCGCTTGGATGATGACAGCTGCGAGAAAAACGATAAAATCATCAAAATTGATTTATGTTTTCGGTGAAAATTCGTACCGAGATCGTGTTTGCGTCTCTGGAATGCGTCCTCGGTTTGGAATAAGGTTCGAGGAAAGCGGATAAATAATTTGCTTCTGTAAAACGAGATGATTATTGATTCGGTTAAGGTGAAATTGATTTGTTTATCGGCTCACCGTCCCATTCTGTATTCGTCCTTCTCGTATTTGAGATAGGAGACCAGTGCGGCCACGCCTTGTTTGGCCGTACCCCTGAAATTGGGCCATGTGGATGGGGATAGACTTTTGTAGCGTTTGAGAAAGACTTCGTAGGGACGGCGGTAGGCGAATCCGGCTCTTCGTACGCGTACGTTTTCCATTAGTCCTAAATATTTCACTTGATGGCTGACGATTTTGTCGTCAAAATTTCCTGTTTATATTGAAAAATTTAAAAATTGTTTTAGTCGAGATTGGGGATTTGTGCGGATGATGGTGGTAATACCTGATCGTTTGAAGTCGTTCGGTTTGATGCAACGAACGTAGGATGGCTCTTTGGACATTAAGATGTCCATTAATTGCAGTAGGCTGCTTTTGAATTGCGTCGCGATCTGTAAAATTAAATTCGAAATGTTTAGAAAAGAATCGTTAGCTGTAAAAACTATTTTTAGAAAAATAACGTTAAAGATATTTTTTTTAAAAACATCAATTGTTCTTGAAAAATGATGAAAAAAATGATGCAAAATCGTGCAATAATGATGCAAAATTGTGCAAAAATAATGCAAAATCGTGCAAAAATGATGCAAATTGTGCAAAAATGATGCAAATTGTGCAAAAATGACGCAAAATTGTGCAAAAATAATGCAAAATTGTAAAAAATTATGAAAAGATGAAAATCTCATGCAAAATCATGAATAAATCTAACAAATCATGCAAAATCATGAATAAATCTAACAAATCATGCAAAATCATGAATAAATCTAACAAATAATGCAAAATCATGAATAAATCTAACAAATTATGCAAAATCATGAAAAAATGCATAATCATGAAATAATAATGCAAAATCATGAAATAATAATGCAAAACCACGATAAACATTGAAAAAAAATCCTTGCAAAATTTAAAAAAAAATCACGAAAAACATAAAAAAAAATCCTTGCAAAATTATGAAAAATCATGAAAAAACGAAAAGCTTTTGCAAAATCATGGAAAAATCGTAACAAATCAAAAAAAAAAATCTTAACAAATCAAGAAAAAAATCTTAGCAAATCATGAAAAAAATCTTAACAAATCATGCAAAAATCTTTAAAAAAAATCATTAAAAAAAAAACATGAAAACATGATGAGGTCACCATAATTAATTTGAATTTTACTCACGGTATCAGGTCGCCTTTTGTTTTGTATTTCCTTCAGAGGAAAAATATTCAGTAAAATGTCATTTGTAGTTTGCGTCATAGCTGTTTTAAGATCCCTATAAAGTAAATCGTTGTTTTTGTCTAAAAATCCATCAATCTGATACGTCACATCTCCCGCATAATGAAGCAGCCGAAACTCCTAAAAAAAAAAAACACAATCAACCAACAAAACACCAACTCAACCTCGACATTTATTTACATTTCTCTGTAAGGTCTTCCTCAATTTGTTATCTAACAACTTGTGAGTCATGAAATGCTCGTGACCTCCAACCGTGCGTTCCAATTTTTCCAAGAAAGTCGTATCGGTGGCATCACCGGGTCTAAGACACTCCTCATCCTGCATCAAAACACAATTAAAACCCACACAACTTCCACACCCAACTTGAACAAAAAAACACCAACCAAAACGGCAATAATTCCTTTATGTTTCTCTTCCACTAAATCGCAAATGATTTTATTATTAAAATATTGCACCGGTTCCCACTGCAAATAAACAAAACACAATTCAACATTTAAACCAATCACAAACCAACCCTAACAAACCTCAATTCCCTCCTTAAAATACTCTTCCTGTTCAGACTTGAGAGTCAACTCAATAAACAATTGCTGCAGTTTTTCGTTGCAATAATTGATGCAAAACTGTTCGAAACTGTTGTTTTGGAAAATCTCGAAGCCGTAAATGTCTAAAATGCCCATCAATGTTTTCTTTGTCTTTTCCTGTAAAATAAAAACGTAAAATAAAAAAAATTCGTCGTAAAACCGACAAAACTTACTTTATACGCGAGTGATTTATTCAATTTCCCGACTAACCACGAGAAAAGACGCTCGTAAATCGCTTTGGCAAGAGCATCTCTAGCGTATATGGCTTGGTCACGACTTAGCGGAGTTTGCACCTCAATAAATAAATAAATAAATAAATAAATAAACAAATAAATAATTTTTTTAAATTTAATTTTCGTACTATATCTCCTCGCGCTTCGATGGTTCGATTGATTAACCCTTCGAGAAGCACGTTTTCGGGACACCCCAACAACTAAACAAATAATAAATTAAAATAAAACAAAAGTTTTCAATAAAATAAATTTTTACTTTGCAAATTGCTTGAGCGGGTTTAGTTTGTGCTACGGTGGCTTTTCCATTATCCTCCATGAAACCGGTGTTTCCTAAATGCAAAACCGACGCAATTATGGCAAATAAATTCTAAAAAAAAAAGATAAAAAATAAATACATCAATAAATAAAATCTTTTTCTAAAAAATTTCTTACATGTGTTTCTTTTTCGTTAAATTCAATAACCGATAACGCTTGACGAACCGCTTGAAAGTTGGCAACATCGTCAACAGATGTCACTTCGGAGCTTTCGCCCTAAATGAAATTCAGAGGTGAAATAATTGAGATAAAAAAAATTCGAATTTAATCAAACCTGATTGAGATAATAATAATAATTTGGATCGCGACGTAAATACAATTTTTCCAACAAACTATCTTCAGCACCAGCCAATAACTGATAAAATATATGAAAATTTCGTTCCTTATCCGCTTGGTAAACAACTCTTGACTTTTCTAATAAATAATTGAGGATGTGACCACCTACTGGCGCGCCCTAAAAATAAATTCAAACAAATTAGAAAACATCAAACAGAAAAGAAAAAAATTAATTTCATTCAAATTTTACCAGAAAATTAAATTCAATGTCCATATATTTGCCAAACCGACTCGAATTATCATTCCTATTTGTCTTAGCATTTCCAAAAGCCTTAAAAAAAATCATTTATTATTTAATAACTTATTTATTTTCTTTTATATTTCCATACTTCCAACACTGGGTTTGATTGCAGCAATTTATCCTTGACTAACTCCACATTGGGAAGATTGTGACTAGCGGCTGCTAGGTACTGTAGGATCTTTTTCGACGCTTCGGTCTTCCCGGACCCGCTTTCTCCGGAAATAAGAATACAATGGTCGCAGAATTCATCTCGCATTGACCGAAAAGCAGAATCAGTTATGGCAAAACTGTATTTTTAATTAAAAACATTAAAATGTTAAAATGTAATAACCCCCTAGTATCAATTTTCAACACTAGTACTCCATGGCGCTTACACATGCGGCGGAAGTTCGAATAAATTCACATTTTGGTACTGGTTGACGTATTGTTTCGAATAAATATCTAAATTCTTGTAGGGATTGACTGATATCAGCACTGGACCAATATATGTCTAAAAATAAAATAAAATTTTAAAAAAAATTAGAAAATTTTTTTAATGCCAAAATGGCGTATTTTCACAGCTGTGGTTTCTAAATAGAATTGTGGTAAATAGATTTATGAATAGCATCACCTGTCACACTTGTGATGACATTTTCCTGCCTGATACCATAAAAAATGAAATTATCACGAAAATAAAACACCGGAAGTTGGGGGAAAACGAGTTATTGTTATTTTTTATTTTCAAAATAATTAACCCCAAAAAATAATTTAAAATTATTAAAAACAAAACAAAACAAAAAATATATAATTATAAAACCAGTAAATAAATACCAGGAAATAGAATAAAACATAAACAGGTAGTGAATAATAATTTCCCGACTGTTGTTTCTATATCCGGTAAAATGGGACAAATTTATATTTCGCAACAAATCTTCATTTGCACCGAAAATCATCAGTTTTGACACGCTGCAAAAATAAAGAAACAACAAAACTAAATTTATCGCCAGTTTCCGCGACTATTTTGTATTTTTAGCTGAAAAAAAATAAATAAAAAATTCGAGATCATTGACTTCCATCAGCCGCAGCGCCAACTCGGACAAATAGGCCTATTTAATTTACGGCGTGTAAACACGCTGATTAATGGCCGCGGCACTTGAAAATACCAAGTTATGAATCGCGGGGCTAATTAGCGTGGAAATAAATGAAATTCTTACGTAAATGAGGTTTTCCTTAAATCGTTTTTTCAAATTTTCAATGAAAGCTTTCTCGCTCTGATAATCTTCCAACAAGACGAAATCCTGCACACCAACTTTGTCTCTCGCGTGTAGTGAATTTTCCATCTTCCAGTTCAAGCTTTTTCGAGAAAAATAAACAAAAAATAAAAATCATTTAATAAAAATTAAAAATTTAATTAAAAAAATTCTTAGTACAAATGATTCAAATTTGAATTTTCCGTTTGATAAAATACGAAACTTTGAGACAGTCACAAGCTCGGCATTCACTCATCGAGTCATTCACACTCTCGCGATCTTACGACAAGATTACTAATAAAATTATAATGTAATCAGAGGCGCAACCAGAAATTTATTTTAGGGGAGTGTAAACACACCTCTTAATGTGAACCTTTGAGGTTTGCGGTGTAATGTATGCAATACCAATGGACCTACTCATATAAAAGTGTTTTTTCACTTTAAAAATGCTTTTGTTCATGCAAGAATGAACTTCCTTGATAAATAATGCATTATTAGGTTCAAAAATGCATTATTAGGTTCAAAAATGCATTATTAGGTTCAAAAATGCATTATTAGGTTCAAAAATGCATTATTAGGTTC
>JAQFXT010000753.1:0-26313 GCA_034683725.1 Strigamia crassipes | reverse complement strand
GTCAAAATTGAATTTTTTGAGTCAAAATTGAATTTTTTGAGTCAAAATTGAATTTTTTGAGTCAAAATTGAATTTTTGATTCACTTAAGTGTGAGGACGAATCCTGAGCAGAAAACATTCCCAAGTCACTTAAGTGTTCATTGTTCATTTAATCTTTCAATAATTTTTTGATGACCTGAACATCTACAAGTTTAGGTGGCCATAAATTGTGTAGGCGCAATTTACTGTATCTTCAAGAGTATAAGTTAAGAATAGAAAACTTTAAAGGGCTTCATTAGTAAATTACGTGCAGAGATTAAATTTTGGAGAAAGCAATCGGATAGAAAAATGTGAATGCGCCGAATTAGTGCAGACTAGTCCCCGATTAGAACGAGTTGTGATTTAATATCACAAATTAAGACTTCAATATATAAACATCATTAGTACAAACTTCTGTAAACATCTATAAATACGTCTGAAGACAAGTGGAGCACTGATGAGGCCAGTTTGAAGAGTTGTTTTCACAAACCGCAAGAACTAAGAAATTTTCAAAAAATATAAAAATATAAATTTCAACCGTAAAATGTGTTTATGTGTGCTGGGGTTGCTGAAATAACCTCGTGAACTCATCGACGATATAGTATATCAATATCTTCTATTACCCTTGACTGTGCCCTTTCTTTTGATCCCTAAAAGCCACCAGACTGGACTGATCTTCTATTTACTGTAATATCAACTTTATATTGGAGTTGTAGCTCAAAAACTATGACCTAACCCGATTGAGGTTCCCCGTAATCGACTCATTACAGCTTGGTTCAAGATGCTGTTCCATATGTCCGTAAACTAAATTTCTTCAAGCCTAAGAAAACAGTGATTAATTGTTATTGGATCTGCGAGAACTGGCAACACCTGCAAATCTATCGAAAAACTTCCATCGTTTATTTTTTCGTTCGAAGATTACAAAAACCTTTTTCTTTTCTTATGATTTTTTTGTTGCATGACATTGGAGGAAACATCGGTCTCTATTTCGGAATGTCTTGTTTAACGTTTGTTGAAATATATTGATAGCGTTTTTGCATTTTCCAAACTGGGTGAAGAATAATTACATGGGTAGTACTATGTATTCAGCATGAGGGCAAATAAAGCCAGGGGATCTCAGAGAGGTATTAAATAGAGGTAAAAATAGTAATAAGGAGATAAAGTTAATTCCCGCTTAAGAACTAAGGCAAACCACACGCATGACCAACATCACATAACAAAGGAATAATGTGTGTTGCCACCTGGTGAGTGGAAACACGAGTCGACAATGAAAATGATAATAGGTCTACAAATAACTTATTTATTTTTATTTAATTGCACTTTGTCGAGTTTAGTTGAGTTTTATTGATTTTGATTGATTTCTGAATGTTTTAATCTTTTTGTTTCCCATGGCGCGTTGAGCCGACTTGTTGCGTGTTTAACTCGTCAAAGCTGAAAATCCGCCAAATCATCGTGCGTTTGGGTTGACCCTACAGCTCTTCGAGTGGCACTGGGATCTCCAGAATCATGTTGCAACAGGTTGGTCACAGTTGGTATAAAAACACCTAGAAAAACAGACACACTTGGCCAACCATCTGTTTGCTGTTTGAGTAATTTTTATGAACAATGTTTTGCGCACGTTTGTATTATGTGTCCACTAGGTGTCCACTAGGTCTGTGCGATTATTTTTCAAAGTGAATATGAATGCGATATGACTGCGGCATATTGCAAATACGATATATTCCATAGACAAAGCAATATATCGCAATATATCGCATTATTTTTAATATACCACAAAGTGGACACGGTTCACTTTGCACTTAAAGGTTATTTCTAGCGTTCATATGTACTAATGGTTAATAATCTTGTTGAGTGTTTGAAAGGCAAGTAGTGGTAGTCACTAGATTAAGCTTTGCTCATCATTTATAGATGTTGAGTGCAGTCTAAAGTTGACCGTACTTATTTAATTGAAAGGGAGGAAATTAAAGAGTATGCTTACACTTTATGGGATCGTGCGACTTCCGACATACTGGAAATGACATGGATGGAAACCGCACAAAATGTCAATGATTGTCTGCAGCTACAAATTGCGGTTTAACATACCCGGATTGTTGTTGTCAGCTTGAGACTAATCAGAAAAGTGGCAATTTGTTAAACGAGATCAAATTAACCGGTTTTGAAAAGCGTGTACATTTTAACATTATTTCTTGGATGTACATTATTAAATACATTGCTGGTCACGTGGTTCCATCGGTGGTCACGCAGCATTGGGCATGGTCGGTACGTGGATGGGTGATTTGCTTGGAATGTTTCTCGCTGGCCTCCAATTGGGATTTCTGTGGTTTTGTCAGTTCTCAGTTCTCAGTGTGAATGCAAGGTTGGGTTCTCAAGAAAGCCGGCTTGCATGGTCTGATATTCAGTCTAAGGGGTCACGACCATGACCATGACCATGCTGAGAGAAAAAAAGAGGAGACAAGCAGACATGATCTCAAGGAATCAATGAGTGGGATGTTGGAATCACACCGCAGCTCTCCGGATTGCCGGTCAGGAGCTTTTAGAGCTTTACCAACTATGCCGCCGAGGACTCCGAGAGAAACAACACGAACTGAAAGCTAGCTGTCTATCCTAAATGGTGTGGACTGGAATACTTTTACCCGTAAACACGCATTTTGAAACGAACCAACAAATCCAATTCAAAATTCCCAAACGAATTTTGCCGCAACGTACAACTACTTCATTGCTGTAGTCTTGTTAGTCAATCAGCATTCCCTTGTGCCAGATAAGTGCATTTTTTTGCACCACTTTTTAATTGCGCATTTGTTACAATGATGTAACGGCTGCGTTCAGGTCATTAACCAATGGGAGTTTGTCATTAGTTTTATGACGTCGAAACTGATTTGCAGTTGGAGTTAAACTTTAAAACTTGACGTATCATAATGAATTTTGAAAATCGTGCAATTCAAGCGATGTTGTAGAAATGCAATTACAAGATGTTGATGTAGTTTTAATTTTTGTTTTAAATGTTATATGAGGAATTCTTGTTTTATAGTTAGGATTTTGCAAGTCAGCAAAATCTTGTTCTTGTCAACACTCAACAGCTTGCTTAATATGCGAAGCACAAACCACTAAAGGTGGGGAGTTGCCTAGTCTTTCTTTCTTTCTTTCTTTTTCATATTTTTTTCCTTTTTTGAAGGTACTTTTGGGTTTTCTCCTGCAATTAAGACTAATTTAAAAAATGAAAATGCTGCTTGTGCAACACTTGTGTTTTAATTGCACGCATACATACATACATACAATTTGCTTATTAATTTTTTTATTTTGCTTAATCACCAAAACCAGACCAATTTATTTGATTTCATCTGCCTAAGAAGCGGGTAATTGCAAATGGTATTACAATTAAGAGGGTTTGCCATTAACCTATTTGTTGTGGAGTGTAAACTAGCAGAGAGGTGGTTTTTGATAGATATTACTTTATTTCCTTTTTAGCAATTAGAAATTGGGTTAAATGCGCATTTCTCTCTCTTTTCATTATGTCAAATTCAGTTTAATTCATTTATGTTTTGCCAGATGGTTTTAAAGGCACGCTGCAGACATTTGGTCTGATCGAAGAACTTTTTGTCGGACCGACTAACGAGTTAGTGTCTGTAATTTTCAACTGTGACCTGAGACTTAAGTGAACTATACTATTGGCCAAGTCTGAGTTTTCTCAGCATTCTGGTGTTATGGATTGGTCCCCGGAGGAACCTGCAAACTATATGAGTGCTAGGAGTTGTACAAACAGTCTGTGTCGAAATTTATGCGTGGACCAGTTTCTTAATTCTAACATACGCGAGACTTTCCATCAATTTCTATATAGAAAAGGTCAATAAAGAAATGCCAAAGTCAAAGACTTTTGATTTGCATTGCCTCGGGTGGCAAAACAAAAAAGATGACGATAATTCTAAAGAGAATGTTGCGTTTCCAGAAATATATTTCAGCCGGTAGCGGCAGTACGATTCGACTGAAATATAGATTTTGTTGCGAGTGATTTAGCCGGCTTTGGGTGTGTAAGGGAAAAGCAGCTGCTGCAATTGAGTAATGACACTAAGCACTTACTGCTTGGCTGTTATGTAAAGTGGTGTTAAAGAGTTGTTTAGCAATCATTTATTCACTAGAGGTAGGTACTCAATTGAGAGTAGTGGTTTGAAAGTTTATTTTTGTTTTTATTGAGGAGAAAATTGAATTATCTAATTGTGTGACCAGCTTTACGGGCTTTGTGACTTTCACTTTGATGTGGGTAAAAAATTTAAAATTGCTTTTACTTTGCGTTATTGATCCAGCGAGCTGTTTGCTAAATTTGTAATGTTCCGAGCATTTAAAGCTTAAATTGAAGCTGCTTAGTGCCTCGATCCAATAAGATCTCGGGAAACCAACGTTCGTGCGTCTAATATTTCACATTTTAGTGTGATAGTGCAGCGTTGCAATATTGCACGTGCGCGGCTATTGATATATTATGATATATAGCATCCTATCTACCTGGCCGGAAAACGGGAAAACGGGAAAACGGAAAAACTCCGATCTAATTGAAGCACTTTCTGCGCACCTGCACTATTAAAATGACGTTGACGATGAGATCAAAACAATGGCAAATGAGCGAATAACAATAGTTTCTGTTGTGATGTTGTTTAAGAACCAAATGTTGATTTTTATTTCTCAATAGTTAGTTGAGCAAGAAATTTAGTGGGTTTGGTAAATAGCAAAAAGCTGTTTTGCTGAGAATGAAAAACAGTTGTGTGCGCTTTGATCGCTGGAATGGAAAAGGAGATTGGGTGTGGTTTAATTTAATTTTTTTTTCTTTTGCAGTTGGTGTTGAATGGATCGTAGGATAAAGTCTACCGAGGCGTGCACGAGGGCCACGTGAGATGTTCGCCAAATTCAAACCCGCGCCACAAAGTCCTCACGGGCCTCTGGATTCCAACCCCATCTTGCAACACTACGATGTTGGCAAATTGGTGGGCAGTGCGGGCCCTGAGCTCACGTGGAGGGTGCACGATGCCGTAAGACGGTGCGATAAGAAGGTAATAATTAACACGTTACTTTCCACTTAATTAATTGACCAAACGCAACTCGCGTTGCTAAGTAATTGCTCGTAAAAGTGGAGATTTGAAATTTGTTGCAAATTTCATATTGCAGCTGTGGAGATACCAAAAGCTGCCATGTGGAACGCACTGAGGAATACCAGCGATGGTCGAAAACGTTTTGGGTTATAATTACATTTTTGTATACTTTTTAATTCAGCCAATGTGAGAGGTATAAAATAAAGGTTGGTTCACACTTGGATTCTCACTTGGATGCGAGTTGCATTGTGGGATTGAGTCAGCAGTAATCAAGGGGAAAAACCTATTTCAAACTTTTTTTCAAGTAATTGAAGCGATTGAAGTAAAGCGAAGTAACGAGCTTACTTCCAGTCAAACGGGAACAATCTGAATTTCGTGTGACAAAGCCAGACTGAGGGCTGCCATTTTGATGATCCAACAAGTTGATTTTTGTTTTGGATCAAGATCTTGCCAATTGGTTGTGATTGGTTTATTCTCACTTCTACTTAAATCAAGCGTGAACATATTCGCGTTACTTTACTTCTACTTTATCTCAGCTTACCTTACCTTATCATAGACAAAGGGGGCTAAAGACGGGTTTACAAAAGCTGGTTTGTGGTGATGCATTGCGTGTGAACTTTTCCGATCACATGATCAGCTATTTGTATTTTTGTATTCGCGTATTCGCGTAGTGTCGCTCAACCTTAGAATATTACAAGGGCAATGTCGTTTTTTTGAATTGGAGAGGAAGTGGAGCGAGGACATGAGTTATTGCTCGGTGCGAGATGGCTGTCACCTGTTGCCTCAAATCACGTGGCTCGAACCCAATGAAACTGCTCGTGTGCTCGATTCGATTACTGCCAATGTTTTTCAACCCAACCTAACCTTCAACATTTTAATAATGGAGTTGGAAATGAGAAAAGTGGTAATACTTTTTGAGCTAAATGCACAAATATGGATTTTATTTTTTATTATTTTTTTCTCAAGATAAATATTTCAACTGCAATTCGTAGCTGCATTAAGAATTAATGGTTGTTTTCTGTTCTTTCAACTGCAGGTCATGTTTTAGAAACCAGCAAAAAAATGATGTTTAGTGATTCATTTCTACTTTAAAAAAAAATTGAGCAGGTGGAAGATGCATTTTCATTCAGACCCGTCCAGGGAGTTCTAGAATGAGATTTGGTGAGATTTGCTCGAGATGATCGTTATAAGTCATTATAAAGCACCATCTAGTTTTATGACAACAAAGCAGGCTTCAGATAATATCGTTATTGAACAATGTACTCGATTCAATTGAGTTCCAATGTATTTCACCGTGTCGACATCTATTGGCGAAATAAAAACTATAAAAACAGCTTTTAAAATCAAATTTTGTTCGGTTTATTTCAGTATAAAAGACCAGTACTGCGTAACATTCTAAACTCGATGAGATAATATTAACATCGGTTAGTTTTAATAATTTTTTGATCGCAGTCGAAGCAAAATATTGTGATTGATCAGTTTTTTAAACTTGTGGACGATTAACTATGCAGGACTTCACATCTGGCAGTTTTTCTTGTTTGGTTTAACAAAATGGCACCACGCTGTCCCCAAATGATGTCGACAACGTTTGTATTTTGAGTACACCAATTACATTAAGTCACTGCATATTGTTTCACACAAAAATGGTGGATGAGAAGTTCCGTAGTTAATCCTTTTGGCAGTTTACGGACTATTTTTTTTGCTGCTCATTTGTAGCCACAACGCTCAGCTGAGCACGGGCCAATAGCCAATGGGAGTTTGTCACAAGATTTTCTAAGCCGATTAAAGTAAAAAGAAAAAAAATATTCAAGGCGGAGCGGTTTTTTTTTTTCACTTCCGCTTTTATTCTATGGAAATCCGAAGGACCGATTCTTCAAACGTAAGCTCAAGTACGAGCTTGTAGTTGAACGGTAGCAACCACGGCCCTTAGGATCCGCTGAGCCCATTGTAGCAAGTCTGAAATTTTGGAGTTTAGTGGATTAGCGATTGGGGACCTGAAGGAAGCGTGGGCATCCGGAGGAACTTTTAGCGGACCGGTCAAAAAAAGTAGGGTAGAGCAGCTAGATTGCCCACTCAAAATTCTGAAACCGTCGTCAGAAGAACTCACCTTTAGCGAAAAGAAAAAGAGATAGCTTTTGACTTAGTTATCGGACAACCAATCGGTCAAGCGTATTGTAATTTAAGTTAAAGTGGATATGAGATATCGTGAGATAGCGTGCTTGGTAGAAGGTCCCGGAGTTCAGTTGAAATGTTTGTTTCTTTTACAAAAAGATAAAACTCCAGCCGGGAAAGGAATTTGATATTAAAGTGAGGATGGGAATTTATTTGGTGCATAAAACATGGGGAACTCGAAGATCTGAGATAAGCTTGGATATTTATTTTAATTGTCGAAACAGACGCGTTGGATGAGATTAAAAATTTACTAGAGAGAGAGAGAGTAAATCTGATTTTATCCGAATCCGCTTTGTATTGTTGGAGCAGAATGTGGGTGTACGAAAACTGAATCCTAAGTGCACTGTTTTGCTTTCACTGTGGATCAATACGTCTTTGATTTTATTTTATTTTATTTGAGTTGATGAAATAAATTTTGGTTTTTTTTTTTTAGAGAGAATGCTATATATTGTCTATATATGTTCATATACATATATTTCATATATGTGTAATTTGTTTTCTGTAATTTACAACAAATGAAATGCGATATGTGATGCTATAACTTTAACTAGGCCATGAAAGAATGAAGTGGATTACCAGTCAATTATCCGGATCATTTATTTTAATTTTCAAAATAATAAATGTTAATCCTAGTTTATCATTTCAATCAAAGTGGACAGGTGCGGAGCAGCTCCATTTTAAGGCTGAGTTTTGATGAAATTTAACGCATTATTTTAAGGATTTACTGTGATTTGCAGATTTAATCATTGTAAAATGTAGATCATAAATGATGAATTGGGTGTTAAGTTTATTAAATTTTAACATCAACCAATGAATTTAAAAAGCCCACATTCAATGAAAGCTCACAAGTTGATGCAGCTCTTTGGAATGATTTTGGAAAGATTTTGATAATTAATGCATGTTTTTGGAAATCTGTAGAAATCAATTCAAATCTGTAGACTCTGTCTTTGGACGTCCAGCTTTTGTGTTATTGAATATCACAAAATCTTTAAAATTAAGGATTTCGGGTTACATAAGTCATAAAGGATTACTGTCTTGTCGTTTTTGTTTTTATCTTTCTGTGGTTGTAGTGACTTTTCTTGTCTTTGGCTTCCAAAACTTTGCAGTGAGACTGTAAGCCCATAATCTATTATGTATAAATCAGGTTGGGAAACAAAAATTAAAATGTGACTCCGCACGGTTAAAAAAGACGATGCAATATATTTTAAAATACCATTGTTTTACAATTGCAAATGCATTGTCAAAATACTATATTTTTTTTAAATTTGTATTATGAAATTCTGTACATTTTGGAATGCAGTAATACACTTTACAATGTATTTTTGAACCATGTGGGACCAGAGACAGGATTTGGTTTGTCTCGTACTATTTTGGCTGGAAATTTGAACGATTGGAAACTAGGGCTAGCACTGAAGACGTAGGTAAAGTCCATGAGATTTTCTCTGTTTCTCACCAAAAGAGTGCAAGTGTAATTGTGAATTTTTAATAATTGAAGCTTTGTGGTTCTATCTAAATTACATTGCACTCATAATAAGATAAAATGTTAAATGTGCTGAATCACCCACTCTAACCTTTTCTTTGCCAAGGTGACATTTTAACACCCTAAACGAGTTTGCAAGTGCCACAATTATCTACAAAACCATTATTTTAACTTTATTTGCAATTTTAATTAAAAGTATTTTGCATTTCTCAAGAATAATTTTAAATAAATACTTTAGGAAGATTTATTTCTCACATTTTTACATTTTTAAAACCCTACTTTTCTTATCCCATATATTTTTATTTCCACAAAAAAAAAAAAAACCTGATCTTTTATTTTCACAAAAATTGATCACTCGCTCGCGAAAACGCGAAAAAAAAAATCATCAGATTTTTCTTTCTTTCTTCGCTCTCTAAATCTGCAATTTTTTTTCTTTGATGGATAATTGGCAACGGAGTTTGTGAGAGGAAAATCAAACAGCTCCTCTGCTCTTGCCTGGAGGGTTTTCGAGGTGTTAAAATAACATTGTCAGCTTAAAAATTAGAATTATTTGATTATTTTGATCAAAAGTTAAACTGCCCATATAGTTCGGTGCATTGCAATGTATTGTGAAATGTGGAACAGTTGTCGATGAAAAGTACAATTTTACGCGTGGGTCAGAGTGACGTGGAATGGATGGGCTGTTGTTAATGAGTTGCTGTACTTGATTAATAGTGGTCTGATCAAGATTGTTGGTTGTTTGTATTGTAAGTTTTCTGCAATATTTTTGGAAATAGTTTTATAATTGATTTTTTTTTTTTTTTTTTTTTTACATTTTCTTGCTCTGTGTGTTATCTTGTTCAGACAGTGCAACTTGTTAAGCGATTTTTAATTGCTTTTTTAATTGGTTTAGAACTATCATTGTTTCTATTAATCAGTTTTCAGAGTATTTGGATTTGTATAGGTTTTTATTTGCTTTTGAAACTGAAAAAGGAAACCTGAGATGGCCTCCATCTCTTGAAAGCATTGACATGCTGAGAGCAAGCGAGTAAACAACGAGCTAACAAAATACTGCCACCTTTCTTATTCTTGGCCTTTTCCAAACAAGCCCAATTGCAAAAGCAACACCACAACACCATACAAAAGACCAACCTACTGCCACTTCGGCCAAATCCAGACAAAAAGAATACAAATAAATGATTCCGTGTTCATTTAACCAAAACATTTATTTAGCAACAAAACAGCGAGGTGTAAGGATGTAATAACTGATTTTTCTTAGTTCTAGTTGGCAATCAGCCAAAAAAAATTCATTCTGGGCCCATTAAGTGTAGAAATTGGCTATGAAACTCGTAACAGAAGTCACTCCAACCACGTACAAAATTACAAAACTGCAGCATAATAGCTTTTTGGCCTAACCACAACCGGGGTAAAGAGCTAAGTGGCAAAAAACCAAATTTGAAAAGTAAGGGACTCGCTCGTTTCGCTCTTTTTCTTCTGAATATGCATCAATAAGATGGATTGAAAAGGCGCTTTTGTGTTTGAGCAAGACCATAAACGCAATCTGCATACGTAGTGTATATTCTTAGTCCAATCTAACTTTGTAATTACGTCTAAAAGGCACTAACTAAAGAGTTCTTGCACATGCTGGTCATAATTTGGACAGCGCTTAATTATTACTTGGCGTATGGTTTTATAAACAAAGCAGTGTTTTTGCCAACAACCTGAATACCAGTTTTTGGTATCAATATATACCGGTAGAGAAACCCTACAATCGTTTCGGTAACGTTTAAACTCGAGTTACGGTAGCGCAACAACTATCATAATAAAGGCGAAGGCGGTGTACCTCAATCAGAATGTCTACGTTGATTTATATATAATTTTTATGCTGATGCAATGTCAAATCTATATTTGTGTTGTGCTACTTGGTTGTTTCCATTCATGTTTCGTGACTCGGGTGTCCATGTCCATTTTTCCAACGGCTAATCTAGTCTGCTTAGCCAGCACGTTCGGCACTCTAATGACAATTACAAAGCTCGTATCACCGCATTTGTTCGGGAGAAAAAGAACATGACAAAAGAAGAGGGAGAAATTCAATTTTTTTTATTTTAAAGCGGATAAACAATAATATGTTGAAATGTCAAGTGATTGAGCTGGGGAACTGAACCCAAAAGAATTGAATATTTGCTTCGCTTCTCGCCGCGCGACTGCAATATACTAGTAGAATAAAACAAGTACCAGCTAGCAGCGTATGTATTGATTTTTATTCAACATTCAATACAGTATTCAGGTCAGGTAATCTTGTTTGGAATACTGAATTTTAAATTTTGGTTTAAAGAATTTTCAAAGAGGATCTTTTCGTTCGGTTTACAGCGGATGCGTCGAACCGGATGGGGGCAGCCATGTCACGTAATGAAACAGTGTGTGTTTATTATCCGTTCACTTGCCTCGAAACAATATCTAGAAATCTGCGGCGGATATCACGACTCAGCAGACTGCGAAATGCGAAGAAGCAGTTTAATCTGCAGGAAAGCGTGCAAATTAAACCAAAAATGAAAAATCTATAGTTCATCGTAGCAATCGGTAATGCCATGCCACACAAGAGTCCAACGATGGTTTTAGAGGATTGGCAACAATGTTGGTATTTTCATCATTTTATAACTTCTTCATTATTGCTTGCACCGTGCAATGTGTAGCGCAATTTGTAGTGCAATGTGTAGTGCAGTGCAGCCGACCCATCTTTGTCTTGCTGGAGAGATGGGGAAGAATTCGCTATTGGTGCTTGGCACAAACGTGGACAATTACGACAAGATTGTAACCGCCGAGCCGAATACTTTTTAATGAAAAAACATGTGGAACAGTCAAAATGAATATGACTACGACACGTTTGCTCGAGCAGATTTTTTTCCAGTACTCAATATTTGATTAAAACTCGTTGGGTTTTTATCGATTACTTCCCGGGGGACTGGGAGAAGGAATTTTAATTGTTCCCATTAAAGACGAGGTTTTCTCCTCCAATAAATGGTTCATTTCTCTACATAAATAATACAGTTAACTTAAAAGTGTGCAAAAGGTAATTCCAGCCATCTGTTGTCTCAATTAAAAAAAATCGACAATTTTAATTAAATTATAGGTCAAGTGCACTAAATAGAGTGCTGCGGCTGCTGCTAAATAAAAACATTTTATTGCCGAAACGAGCACATTTTTTTTCATGGCTCAGATGATACAATTGCTGCGCTAATTCTACGAAATGTTGTGACTTTAGTCGCGTCTCAATGAAACTGATGCTGAGACGCCTGGAGATACGAAATCTAATCTAACGAACGTGTCGAGTAACTCGTTTCGTGATAAATGGGTGAAAAAATTTTCCTCGACAGAATTTGCATTCGGATGGGGCTCAAATTATAGTTTTAAGACGCCGGGGGTTGACAATGAAAAAACTAATAAGTACGGTAGTCTAAGTGGAACAATGCTGTTCTGTACAAATGTTTACTTTACTCTTAGTTTTATATAGCAATGTGGGTTGGAGGAAATGAATGGCACGGTGTCTCTGGGGAACCTTCGCTCAAGCCTAAAGTGGCCATTCACGTCGGGCAATAGTCTGGAAAATTTTCTTACAACGGCACGAGTGTATTGGAAACTGCAACAAACAGTCCACCGACTACGGTGCAATAAATCAAAAGAGTTCTAAAAAGCGTTAAGATGAAGAGCGGGAAATCTAGCTCAACTCGCTTATCTCCCAACTGCATTATTCGAGGTGTAAATCAATAAAATCAATAAAATCAATTCAATTTTACGATTTTTACAAAATGACATCACAAATTCTCAGAATCACGCGGTAGAAGTATTGCAGAATGGCATTATTTTAGCGTTGTAATTCAGTGATGTCAATAGCCAATTGAGAAAATTGAATCTCACAAAATTCAAATTTTTGTTCCTATATGAAATCCTCATCTCGCAAACTGGACTTCCAAGCAATCCTGTATCTTATACGTGGTTCCATCAAATCTCCAATTTATTACTAAAGAGTATTAATGATGCTTGGTTAGGAGACACGTTATCAAGATCTTAAGACTAGGCTGATTTTCTGAATAACTTAAACAGAAATTGAAATGAATGAAATAATTATATAAGAATGAAATTATATAATAATGAAGATCTTCACCTATGTGGATGTCGGAGTTGGCACGGGATTCAAAGTTGAGACTGGGGAAAATGGGTAAAGTTTCCCTTGGCAGGAAATGTCATTTGCTGCCAACATGCTGGTAGGGGTTACGTTGCCCTGGAAACTTTCAATTTTGCTAACAATTAAGCAATTATCCAATTAAATTATTAATTCTTTAAAGTAAAAACACAAAACTAAAATATTTTTATCACAACTCCCAAACTGGAATTCCAAGCAATTAGAAACTTGATTTTTGCGTAATCTAAAAATTAGAAATTCTGTGGGACCAACCCTGCGGAAATTTTGTATCACGCGGGCAAAAAAGTAAACCTGAGATAAAATTAATCTTATCTAAAACTGTTGTCAAGGCTGGCTAGGTTTGCGGGCCGGGTGTAAAAATTAAAATACCAAACCATAAGGTTCTGATTTTTCTACTCGCACTATTTTATTTTAGGTTAACCATCCAAAACAAAGTTTTATAGTTATCTCTTTCTTCTCCGCATCTATCAGTGATTTATCTTTAATATTTAAGTCTATTTCAGTTTTATCCGTGTTCTTTTGTTGAATCTTCTTCATCATTCACCGGATGAAGAAGATGTAACAAAAGAACACAGATAAAACTGAAATAGTCTTAAATGTTAAAGATAAATGATTTGCATTGTTAATGGACTGCAGCCAAGCCCTTCCAGCAGAACAAGGGGTTTTTCTTGCCAGCCCAGGTGCGACACACTCCAAAACAGCTCTTGGCTTTAGTGTACATAATAAATGTCCCGAACTATTTTTCTTTTAAGATTTCATTCTAGCTTTCGACAACATATTGTTACAAACTATTTAGTATTTATATTGTTGTTAAGCATTAGCATTTCCATGTTTTTGCAATGAATAGTGCAAATTGGTAATCCTCTAACTGATTTATACATCTATTGGACCATGTGCAGGGGCTTTGTTTTCACTGCATACGAGAATTAATTATAATTTATAATAGGAAAACAAAACAAGCAGATTGTTCCGATTAAATCCGTAATGCACAACAACATGTATATGCAATGATGGACGGAAAAATCACAATCATTTCATTTCATTGAAGATTTAATTTAAAATAATTTTTCATCTAAATTTAGATTCTGGAAATTGATTTTTTCAGCCAGAACAAAAGCGCATCTCCATACAAATAGCATTGTGCAATGTCCCACCATCACCGTTACACGAGGCAACTAATATCTGCGGGTGGCAAATCCGACCAATCACGAGCGCTGTTTCAAAACACATTGTTTCGTCGTCTAATCCAGAAGCACGTGACATTTCATTCACCATTTAGAGATTAAGATTTAAAAGGTTGTTAAAGTGGCAGTTAAAATGGCTGAGCATTTTGCCATTATGTAACAATGGCCAAGAGGAAAACAAAGGAGCTGAAGAGATTATGGTACCGCAGGAACGGAGCAATCTGGTGATACACGATGTGAGAAAAGTAATCAAAGGGTTTTTTTGGTCCAAAATTAAAAAGATCTTTAAAGTTGATGTGAAAATTCATAATTACTTTTAAAGGTGATGATCTTTGAAATTCATACAGCAGTAATTGATTTTCTTCTTCTTCTTCTTTTTCTTCTTCTTTTTTTCTGTAATAAAGGAAGCGTCGGTGTTTGTGTTTGAGAAGAAAGTGGCTGAAAAATTACACAAACCTCGCCGCAAGGAAACCATCACGGAGATTCTTCGTCAAAGCATCCGAGAATTAGAAAGACTAAAACATCCGAAATTGTTGTTGGTTATTCATCCAGTCGAAGAATCCAGGTATTTATAAGCTCTTTTCTGTAGGAAAATGTCGATGTGACGTATACATTTGTCCTGTCACAAGTGTCTGGATAGTTTAGTCAATAATGTTGTCACTTAATGCTGAGAGAAAGTTTTCTGTTTATTGTCAGTCATTTATTTTGCAAAATTTCTACAACAATTATATTAATCATACATTTTATAACGGTTATGTGCTAACAGACTTTTCTGTGTGTATAGACATGACAGAAAAGCCTATCGGACTCACCTGGTGGCAGAATGTTCAGTCTTGTCACACCAGACTTTTTATCGCACTCCCAAATGAGGAGAGTGAATATTAATTTATTCGGGATATTGTTGCGTGTTTGCTGACTGAAATTCAGAATTATTGTTGATTCTGTCACGGGTGTGAAATATTAATATGTTTTGTAGCGCTCAAAGTGGCGCGCATACATTAAGCGCTCAAGTGAAGCGCTCATCACTCTTTTTCCCTTTTTTTGATTTTTATAAACCCCTCCTATTGTTTAAACTTTTTTTGTAATTGGCCACCCTAATCAGGTGACCAAATGATATAAATTAACAAATCAAATGATTAAAAAACACTTGAACTCGGGGTTTTGAACCCTTGCAATCGAATTCTCCGAGTCTCGTCATTTTCTTCGCCTTATTGCCAGGAAACTCGCAAATTAGCGCAAGGCTGCTATCTAAACCAGCCCACTGGCCGCTGTACTGTGTCAAACTAACGACCCCATTTCATGCATTTAGATTTGAATGAAATAAGCGCAACATTTTACTTTTCACCTTCGGCGCCAATTCTCACCCATCGTGCGAGGGACCAAACCGATACATAACATTTTTATTAACAATATGCAACGGAGTGAGTCCTTCAAATAATAATAATTAGTTGACTACGAAGGATTAGAGCGTCTTCAACTTCCTGAGACCCGCATTTAAAAGGAGGCTACTAAAGGAGCGCTCACCTACCTGCACCCTTACGCGCACGTTATACCGCGCATTGCAAACTGCAAAACCTGCAAACGTGACAAACTATTATATAAAATAATATTTGTTTTTTAATATTGTTTTAGTTGTTTGCTCGTTGTTGGTAGAACTGAGTTCTGCTATATTTTGGACCGGTTAAAAAAAATTATGACTGGCCACAAACAGTAGAGATCAATTATGATCGGTCACTTCTTTCATTGCTTAGAAACACTTTGCAACACTGGAATGAAATTTGTGAGTACCAATTCTTTCAGTTGAGAAAAGTTCTGTGGGCAGACTGATTTTCGTCGTAGAAAACTTAATAAATTAAATTTTCTTATTTTGTGTCGCTAGAAACATGGGGTGGGAAGAAAGCCAACTGCATACTTATGCACAAGTGAGCGGTTTGGCCACTTTGTGGATGCTTCCCAGACATTAATTCAGCCTGACACGTTGCTTTTTTGGTGCTTTTCCTTTCGGTCTCCAGCTGTAATGAAAATGATGTGGTTTGGTATTGAACACCAAAGTAAATTGTCAACTCAATTTTCTCTGCTTGATAAATTGATGTTGACACCTTGTCAGATCCACATTATGCTGTAATTACAAAGGCCAACCTGAGATTTTGAAAAACTCCTATAAAATGTAGAAAAATTAGACGGATAGTCAATTCTTTAACTTATTAGAGGCTTGCTCATTAACGATGAGGAATTTTGAGAAACCTGTAAAATGTTATCAATTAAAGCGATAAATATTATTAATTTACAGGAATATTGGAATAATTTTGATTTAAATAAATAAAGAAATAAAAGTATCTAAGCACTTCAACAAAAATCAGCTCTTGCCGCTATTGGGAATCGTGGCACTACTTTTATCTGTTGACCTAATGCTTGTGGACATATTGCTCTCTCTCGCTCTCTCTCTCTTATCTTATTGAACTGTGCTATCAACAAGTAAGTTTACTTATTTTTTAGGTGTTTATATTACTAAATGGATAGGTAAATGTGAGAGATCTGGGAGAATTCTAAGTAGCATTTATTTAGCCAGAAAAGTGTGCCCTTGTTGAGTGGAGTGTTAGTGGTTTACTATGCACACAGTCACTCGAGGCTTATTGAGAGTCGGGGAAATGGGTCTTTAATGAAGCCTCCACAGTCTAATTACTGTTGATGAAACCACTACATTTGTGCACTTTTACTCTCGTCTTCATTTCATTTCTTTATTGTGCTTTAGTGCGCTTTAGTGTGTTTAGTGTTGTTTTTGTTGAATGCTGATTAGAAATCAATATTAAAAGCTAGGAATGTGTCAAAGATGACTTTTGATGGCGCCATCACAAAGGTCGTCCAGCACTTCGTACGCGAGTCGGTTGAGATATTGGAGCGCGGAGTTTGCTCGTTAGCGGAGATTTGTCCGGTGACTGACTGTTCTTGTTTCGTTGGTTTAGTGACACTTTGGCTTTTGCTACAGAGCCTGTGATGGCCAGTTTGGCCAACGTGCTCGCTTACCAAGAGGAACGACTGCAGCAAAACGTGCCGACGACGCCAAAGGTTAGCGTGTGTCGTGTGTCGTGTCGTGTGTTCCGTGTTCTGTGTTGGTTGCCACGACAACCGGTTAATGGACTTTGATGAGCGACATTGTCAGTTGCCATGGCGAGCTTGATAAGTTTGTTTTTCATTGCAGGAGTACAATTTCCTCGACAAAGAGATCAAATACGGCATCCTTCAGGTGATAATTGCATTCTCGGCCGATCGCTTCGTGTTAAATTAAGTCGACTTTCTCTTCTGTTGGTTTTCATATGCAGATCACGGAAGCTTTGTCATTTCTACATTACTCGAGCCAATTAATCCATCGCAATATCTGTCCCCAATCGATATTAATCAACAAGCGAGGCACTTGGAAATTGGCGGGTTTGGAATTCACTGAGAGAAGCACCGATTTGGACGTACTCGTGAGTCACACCTTGAATGATAAATGATGAAGGAAAAGAAACGAAATCAAACCAATGACACTTTTTTTTTACACTTAATTGGCTAAAATTCAAAAAATTTCCCTTTAAATTCAAAACATCAGAAAAATTTTTTTTTAGAAATTTAAAAACTCAAAAAATTTTCTGAAAAATTCATAAACCTAATTCCAAATGTGTTATCCTTAACTCGTGGCTTTTCTCGCTTTATTTATCCGTGCACTGCGGAGAAGATTCATAAACCTGATCGCCCAATCTACTGGAACGGGCGAGTGATTAGTTTTATCAACTGGAACGAAGGGGGCAGCTATTTATTTTTACGAACCACTTGCCAGAAAAAATTTTTATTAGCCTGCAAATACAAACTCGTGTACCCAAGTGCAAGCCTTCTGCCACTATTGGATAAATATTAAATCTGTATTGCGATTGCGCATGCATGCTTAGCTCTTGTAGGCCTTGATTTTGCAAGTCAACTCAGATGTGTGGAAAATTCTCAACGGCGCTCTTTGGATTTCTCATTTCTATTACAATTGGCGATAGACAAAACAAGAAAAATTCCATTTCCCTCCATTTCACTCCGTTTCCCTCCATTTCCGACCGAAAATGACTACTTTGTCTTTTTTTAACGTCGCAAACGATTGATTTACAGTACATGTCAATTGTAAATTGTAAATTGTAAATTTGTGGTGTATTAACACCACTAGAAAAGCCATTTTTGTTATATTGTTTGCTCAAACAATACAGGTAAAGGGTTGCAGCTAACTAGAGCTTCTATCTTTTTCCTGGTCAACAGTTGGCAACGATAAATAAATAAATAAACAGTCATCCATCTTGGCTGGAGCAGAAAAAAGGCAAGAAAGTGGCGTTCAGAACAGTTAGGAAGGACACTCGGATAACTGGTAACTGGTCTTGGGCTTGTAAATACGCTAGAGCTGTAGTTCTTCACTCTTCAGTGAACTGACAGTCCCAAAGCTCGCAATATCTGATATTTGCACATCCGAGATGTTTATTTAGTGCTGGTAGTCCCTAGAAGGGGCTCGGGGCCCTTAACGTGCGCCTTTCCTTTCCCGTTCCATCGATTTCCAATTGGGACGACATTGTTAAGTGAGTGCGCAATCTTGTCCGCAGGCACCGGTCAATTGTCCTCCTTGGACGTCCAAAGTGTCGAAGATGGCACAACCTGACCTGGACTTCACGGCACCAGAAATACAGTTGAATGGACAGTGCAGCCCATTGAGTGACATGTTCTCGCTGGGTTTGGTCATCTGCTCCTTGTTTACGCGCGGACACTCGCTGTTGGAAGCGACGCACAGCAGTTCGAATTACGTCAGACAGTTGGACCAGGTTTGTATTAAGTCGATGCAAGTTGGACGAACTTATTGATTTGTGTTTGAAGTTGGAAGATGGCATCTCGACCGTGGTGGAGAAATTGCCGAGAGGACTGCAGGAACCTTTGCGAAAGTTGCTCAATCGAGTACCGGCAACCAGACCAAGTGCTCAGTTATTTTCGTTGGTGGGTTGACTCGTTGCTTAGATCTGGGATTTGCTACTTTATGGATTCTATTTTGGGAATGCGAAAATAAAATGTTTTTTTTTTTTTTTTTTTTTTTTTTTCTTTCTTTCTTTCTATTTGAAGATTCAATATTTCAGCGATCCAGTGGTGCATTCACTGCAGTATCTGGACGTAATTCAAATGAAAGATACACCGCAGAAGACGAATTTTTATCACGACCTTAAAGCCATGCTTCCCGTCATTCCTAGAGTAAGAATTCAACAGATTGTTATTGTTCTTTTCTTTTCTTTTTCCCATTAAAGCTAAAGTGTGCGCTTGGCACTGATGGCTCAAAATTGAGCTGCCGTTCATTCTCCGTGCCATCGCTGCTCCGCGAGGCAATTTTGTTGCGAAATTGGTGTTTAAATGGTTTTGAAGGAGCAGTGTTTAAGTGTCTACAAATTTAACTTATACCGCAAGATTAAAGTGATTTTGCTCTATCTCCAATGCCGTTAAAGACGGTCAAGACTGGATACCTAGCAGGTGAATACAGTCATTTTAGACAGTAACGGAACTTCTATATTTTTCCCTGTCAACAGTTTACAAAGTAAAAGTCAATAAAACAGTTTGCCACGTTGGCAGATGACGCTTATGCACCTCGGTTGTAGAGTCAATAAAGGGTTTCTCATTGAGTTTGATTGAAACCAAGGAGGGCAAAAAACTCAACTAATTTAAAGCTGTTTAAAGATGATCGAAATGACTAAAACATAAACGAATAAAGTCGAAATTTTAATTCGGCCCAATTAATATTTATTTATTTGTTTTTTTATTTACTTATTTGAATTGAAAATAGAAACTTTGGTTTCAACACGTGTTTCCTTGTTTGAGGCAAGAAATCCAATGTCAAGAAGCAGTGGCATCCGCGCTTCAACCGATTCTTGCCCTAATTCAACAGTGCAACACCGAGGAGTATCAAGGAATCATCTTCCCTAGTATTCGGGTGCTTTTCACTGCGCCCAAAACCGTCCAAACCACGGTGACGCTTTTAGAGAACTTGCCGATCCTGTTGGAAAAGGCACCGAAAGAGGACATCAAAACCGACGTCTTGCCTATGCTCTACAGTGCGTTCGAATCTGCAACTCCGCAATTACAGGTGAGTTAAAATACAGTTGGATTACAGTTGAAATAAAGAAATATATTCCTCCGTGGGTTAGGCTAAGTTTTAGGTTAGAGATTGGACCAAAAGTTAAAAGTAATTAAGGACAATTGAAGTTATTTGATTTTGTGAGATCGACTTTGCGCACGGGCAAAGTGTTGTTTTTGGTATTTGCAATAAACAGATACAAAGGGACGGACGTGTTCCGACTAATCTTTTGGACTTAACTGAAGAACTGAAAAATTGTTTGTTCGTTGCGCCATTTTGTCTGTTGGTGGCAGTGGTAGTTTAAACGTGTTCTTTTTGTGCTTATTGCATTTGGCACGGAGCGGTAGAAGAACCACGGGGGAATGTATGAACGGGCATTTAATGGTGCATGATCATATATGAAAAAATCTGATAAAAACAAACAGAACTGCAATAGATGCACTTTTTTAAAATCCGCTTGAATGAGAGACGGCTCTAATTTTTTTAATTTTCTTTGTTTACACATTTTTTTGATGGAGTAATTTTCACGCTCCGATTGTGAGCAATGCCATCAATTTAGCTTAAAGTGAGTGTTTTTTTTTTCTTCTTCTCTTTTCTTCTGAGATTCCATTCTTCAGGTCGTTTATTGATTGCCAGTATTTTTTTTATTTTTTTTTTTTTCAACTCTGCATTAGCAAACGCAGTTTTTTTTATCTGTCGTCTATTAAACTACGACGCTTTTACCATTAACAGATGTCGCTCTACTTAAAAAACATCGATCTCTTTGTTCTTTGTTCTATTCATCTCGCTAATCAGTTAAGGAATGTCTGCTTTTTTGAAACGAACTTCAGCAATTATTTTTAACCGATCGAAGCCGGAAATAGTAGAATCCCAGTCTGGTCACGTTTTTGATGGCCAATATCTGAATGGTTCTATCTGTTGACAGGTTGAAGCAACTTTTTTGCTTTTTTCTAAACAGGGATATTCGGCAGACATTCGATATCTGGCATATTCGGCAAAAAATGCCCCTAATTGGAAACATCCGGTATCCGGTGATTTTAATATTCGGAATTCGGTAGTTGGTGGTTTTAGTAGTTGGTGCAATTTTTTAAAGGTTAAACTGTGACTTTAATAAATGAAAGTGACAGTATTCGGTGATTTTGATATTCGGTGCATTCCTACTTCTAAATCATGGGGGCTGCCATCTTGAAATAAATATTTATGGGCGTTATCACAAATTAATCTTTTTAATATACAATATACTAGCAAACTTGCCCATTAATTTGTCACTTAAATTAGTGCTCCGTCACGAGGGGAATCAGAAAAGGGAGGAAGTGCTTAATAGTTAAAGGTGCAAGGTAGAGAGAGACGCTACAGAAATGTCTCCAGCGTTCTGATTGGACAAAACGGGTCACACGAACGGCATTCCGTTAGTGCCATCTGGTGACTGGCAAGTTTATAAATTGAAGTTGTATTATTATTTACATTTGCATTTGCATTTGCATTTACATACCGCAAAAGAGCAAGTGATCTTTTATTGCCCATTGAGAATGCATTGCGGGACATAACTTTGACAAATTGTTAGATAAAAGGAATGTGTTTGAAATTAACAATGGAGCTGAGCACCGAGCAACTAACTCCATCTAATGGCATTTATTGAATGATTTGTTGATTTAGTGCGCTGCGTTACAAGCGGTGGGTTCGATCGCCGATTATTTAGACGAAGTTGCCGTTCGCAAAATGGTTCTACCCAGAGCCAAAGCAGTTTTAAGCAGCAATACGAACATCGAGGTGCAGGCGAGCGTGTTGGCGTGTCTCGAAAGCATAATCGACAAACTGGACAAAACAACTATTTTGGACGACGTGCTGCCGTTGTTAGGCGAAGCGAAACTGTCCGACCCGGCCATACTGTTAACCGTAACAAGTGAATAGCAACGAGAATAGCAACGAATTGAACAAACAGTTGTTAATGTTGGTTGTTTTGTTGGGCAGATATATATCAATTGTTGCTGAGCAACAAGAAATACGGCTTGACGGTGAATTTACTGGCTACTCGAGTTCTTCCCAGTCTGGTTCCGCAGACGGTCAATCCGAGCCTCAGTTTGGAACAGTTCACGCAGTTGATTCAAGTGCTGCAAGAAATGATGCAACAAATCGATAAAAACCAGAGAAATAAACTCAAACTCGACAACCTTTCGCTACCCGTCAACGAAAAGTAAATTGTTCGATTCAAATAGGAGGTTGTGCGATTGGCGGCTTCTCCGCAACACCGATTGTCACAAAGGCGGCAGTGTGTTGCGGTGGAAGCTGGGCCGGATATACGTATAAGCAAAATAAGCAGGGGCCCTGGAAAAAAAAAACTCCTCTCTCGTGAGAAATAACGTAAATCAGCTGCTTAAGAATTATCCAAAAGATTTAAATACTGATTTTACTGTTGAAATTTTATACTAAGCGCGAAAACGTTTTTTTGCGCTTATTCCTATTGTGCTAAGCGTGAAAATATTTGTGTTTGGGGTCCCGTAATACCTAAATCCGGCCTCGAGTGGAAGTTGCAATTGCGTAAGCGCCTATGGTTGCGACGACGAGTGTTTGAATTGCATTGTTGTTTAGATCCAACTTGAGGCAGTTGCACAGCGCAGATAATGTGCCATCTTTTGAAATATCTGCAATGACGAGAGAAAGTAAGAAGACTTCGGCAAGCGTCGAAGACATCATACAACGTGGAAGTAGTTCCGGTGATCATGTTTTGTTGTTCAGTATCTCAAAAGAATTACTAAATATAAATAACAAAGAAATAGCAACTGGAGACATCCCAGGCAGCACAATGATCCAGATGCGATGTCGATGCAATATAAAACGACGATTTATATCACTACGATGTCTAGAAACCACGCAGAAACTAAACGAGCTAAACAAACTTTATATTGATTTATCATGCTATTTGTGTCTAATTTACTACCAAATTTTAAACTGCGCAGTCTGGCGAAAACAATGGCATATAAATTGAGCGGAGCTAGACTTTCTTCTTTCGATTTTACGTAGAAATTCTGCGTAAAAATGTTTGAACGTATGGAATTTCTATATCGATATCGTATAGCTACAAAGTGGAATGTCTAGACCTATATTGATGCGACGTCGCGTCTTTATCCGTGTTGCTCGGGATGTGTCTGGAGGGACAAACGGGTTTTGTGTGACAATGTTGCGTAATTTGCGAGCGTGTGATTGGTGGAAATGAACGATGTCGTGTTGTTTTGCGATTTTAGGTCCGTCGTCACCCGATTCGAATTTTCTGCGGGTGAGCAACGCGCTGAGTGGACGCCGACATTCGGACAACGTACTTCTGGTGCCGCGGATCCAAGTGAACCCTTCGAGTCCGGAAGTGGAAGGCAAGCCAGGAGGATTGGGTGGATTTCCTATTCGCAGACATTCCAGCGTTGGACCGCCCGCCTACATGCAACGACCATTTGTCAGTCGATTGAACGGTTCGAGCGGAGTGGAGTGTGCAAAGAGCTTCAACCTTTTTGTTTTCAGATGAATCCTTCAGCAAATCCGTTCAGCCCTCTCAATACCCCGGCGTTTCCTCAAGGCACTCGTCGTTTCTCGTGTGCTGTAGCTCCAGGTGGCAATCTCTTGCAACAATTGGGATCGAACGTGGTGAGTTTGTTTGAAAAGAAGAAAAAAAAAAAAAAAAAAAAAAAGAAAAGAAATAGAAAAAAATAGAAAAAAAAAATAGAAAAAAAAATAGGAAAAGCGAGCGTTGTTGGTTAAAAAGTTCCAATTTGAAACAATAAGTTCTGGCACATGTTTAGTAGAAATAACCGGCATCGTAATAACGTCAAAAGAACCGATCGGGATGTGATACCTGCCGCGTATTGAATATTCAATCGCAATAATTCTTTTGTGCCAATTTAATTTTTAATAATAAAAAAAAAAAGACTTAAAAATTTGTAAATAAATAAACAAATAATACTCTTCGATTTTCGCGCTTAATCAATTGGCCATTTTCTAATTACGCAGCCCCGACCAATCTTGCATATAAGGTGGGAAAATAAATCACAGAACAAGTTAATAGTGCTAAACTTGTGTATCACATATGGCGCGTATTTGTTAGAAAATGACCACATTTTTTAAGCAAAAAAAATGAAATATTGTTTGCGCATGCGATCAATCAATATGGTAAGACGGGCTTAGCTAACACAGTGAAAATGATTGATTGTTATTTTTATTTTATTTTATTTTTTATTTTTTTTTTTTAGAAAACATTATTTTCTGGAAAGTAGTTGTCGTCCGTGTACAGCTAACTCCCGCATTGTAGAGGTCCAACTAATAAAAGTAAACAAACGAACAAATTAACAAACAAACAAACAAACTAACTAACAAACAAAGCCGACGAATCAAACATATCATTGGATCGGAAGAAGAAGAAGAAGAGGAAGAAGAAGAAGTGGAAGATGAAGACTAAGTCGAACGCGGTTGCAAGTTTGCAAGAGCTTAGGTCCTCGTAGAGTCTGTGTCGTGTGATTAGAAGTTCCATCAGTCGAGTTCAGTTGCGGATGCTTGAGTAGGAACAAACCTGCCCGTCGATGTTTCTTTTCTCGTCTGGTCACATTTCTTTGCTCAAGGAAAAACGCCTTTGTAGGGGACGCTTATCGATTGGTCGTCCCACTTCCAGGCACAGTAGAATCGAGCGACGTGACACGTACACACATACACACACACACTCACTCACTCACTCACTGACACACACCCAGCCAGCTGCCTTAGTGCCAATCTTTGTTTCTCTCACGTCTTTTCAAACGGATGCAATCGTTGCTCCTTCTTTTAACAATTTATCTTTGTTTATAGTCTCGTTATTCGTAAGGAAAACAGCCAACGTGTACGTTGTGTTCGTCTATTATTGTTGTATATTTCGTCGATTATGTATTTGTATTTCCTTTAGTTATTAAACAACAAACAAGCTTTGCTCTCTTCATTTCTCGACTCGCTGTTGTTAATAAACAGGACGCGGGATGCCGAAATCAAACTTATTTTACTTTTTGCTTTATTTTATGCGCACAAAAGGAATATTGTGCTTAAGCACGACATTTTCTTGTCTAAAGATGCAATATTATTATCTAAAAATTTAATTTTATTGTCTAAAAATGCATTTTTTTGTCTAAAAATGCATTTTCTTGTCTAAAAATGCATTTTCTTGTCTAAAAATGCATTTTCTTGTCTCAAAATGCATTTTTTGTTGTCTAAAAATACATTTTCTTCTCTAAAAATGCATTTTTTTTGTTGTCTAAAAATGCATTTTTTTGTCTAAAAATTTATTTTTTTTTGTCTAAAAATGCATTTTTGGCTTTTTGCACATAAAAAGTAAATGTTTGTGTCCGAAATGAATTTTTTCACCTGAGGTCTATTTTTTTTTGCTTTTTTTTTCCTTTCAAATTGAACATTTTCTGCCCTGTCGATTTTATTCCTCGAGGCAGGTGCTTCTTTCGAGCTTGCGACAGTGCTGAAATGAACTATAGAGCCGAATGGAGACGAGACAGGTGCGCTGGTACACTCAACTGCCGGGCATGACGCACGACTAATGTATGGAGTACGGACTAAACACGAACTGCTCGTTGCATTTCATAAATAATTGTTTTAACATGCAAGTTAAGTATATAACAGTCAACCTAGGCCGGGGTCTCTGGGACCTCTGGGCACGTGCTTTGTGAGCTTAGTCGGTAGAACACGAGCTGTTTACTAATAAACACTCGTGAGGAAATATTCCAAGTAAAATAATAACGAGAAAAGAGCGACCGAAACCGAATTGACAAACGAGCATTGCGGGGAAGCACCAATGTTTTGATGCGCACTTGTTGACTGTTTAGAAAATAAATAAACAAACCAAAAGAAAATAGGAAATTTAATTTTTGTTTTGACAAAATTTGACAAATTTTACGAGTGGTTTTCTGTCCGCACTTCGACTACATCTTGCAGCATCAAAGTTCAAAAAGTTGACGTCGTCGTTTGAGATAAGAAAAGTAATTATGAGGCGGTGAAAATGTTGCGCGTGACGTCCAGTAAACGGCAATCAACGGCCAAATAGCGGCGGATGGAGTGTCATGCGTGAACTT
>JAQFXT010000752.1:0-26353 GCA_034683725.1 Strigamia crassipes | reverse complement strand
TTGGAGGGCTTGGTTGTGGGTTTCCATACCCAACTGCACTTGGAGGGCTTGGTTGTGGGTTTCCATACCCAACTGCACTTGGAGGGCTTGGTTGTGGGTTTCCATACCCAACTGCATTTGGAGACATTTGTTGATAAGATGGGTTTTCATCACCGCTATTACCACCTTCATTGTCATCCTTTACAAAACCCCATTGAGTTCTTCCTTCAGCATTTCTCACGACGGCTCTGTAGCCAGTCACATGATCAGCCACATAATCAACTGTATTTAAATTTCCTTTGTCATCTCTCCACGAATAACTCCCGGTAGCGGCCACACCATCATCTGTTTGTCTGTGGTTGTGGAAATCATTCACTTTGTTGTCGACTTCATACCCAAAATTTGATGTTTTTCCCTGTAATGGAATAGAAAAATTAGTAAAAAAATTACGCGTTTGTTTTCACTGCAAATCGACGGCATGTTACCGTCATTTATTTAATTTTTTGATTATTCAAGAACGGTCATACAATGCTGAAAACACCGGTTACTGCCTTCTTCCAAACAAACCATTAGTTACCTTTACATCCATGAACATAGTTTGAAGAGAATTATCGCCACCAGAAGCCATATTATTGCCGTATGCATTCATCGTAGGTGACGGCATTCCGTATCCACCTCCACTTGGATATTCTGTCTGTGGTGGTAAAGTCATTTCAGTTGCTCCTTTGCTGGGATATTCTGGGTTTGGGAGTGAAGGAGAAGGCATTCCATATGCACCTCCAGCTGGTATTGGTGTTGGAGACATTACACTCTCATAATTGTTAGGTGATGAAGGTGGTGAAGAAATGCTTGGATATGCCATTTTTGGAGGAGTAGGAGGAGGCAATTTATATGCACTTCCAGCTGGTATTTGAGGAGGAGGAGGAGGCATTTTATATGCACCTCCAGCTGGTATTGGTGTTGGAGATGGAGTCATTCCATTCTGATACTTGTTAGGTGGTGAAGGTGGTGAAGATATCCAATCCTCATATTTGCTTGGATATGCCATTTTTGGAGGAGGAGGAGGAGGCATTTTATATGCACCTCCAGCTGGTATTGGTGCTGGAGACATTCCATTCTCTTGGTTGCTAGGATATGCTGGTTTTGGAGGAGGAGAAGAAGATATTGCATATGCACCTCCACTTGAGTATTGTGGTTTTGGTGCTGGTGTCATTTCAATTGCATTTTGGCATGGCTTTTCTGGTTCAGGAGGAGTTGGAAGAGGCATTGCATATGCACCGTTACTTGAAGATGGAGGCATCCCGTATGCACCGTTACTTGAAGATGGAGGCATCCCGTATGCACCAGTACTTGAAGATGGAGGCATCCCATATGCACCGTTACTTGAAGATGGAGGCATCCCATATGCATTTCTACTTGATTTTGATAGTGGAGACAACCTGCTTGAAGATTGTGGCTGTGAACTAGGATATTCCCGAGCTATTAAATATACTGTTTGTGGTTGAAAAGGCCTTTCTTTATCAAAACGTGTGTGTTTAACCAAATATATAGGCGAAGATATTTCTGTAATTTCATTGTGTTCAACATTTTCATTATTATTTGGATGGAATTTGAGTGCGCCACTGTGGAAATCATTCCGAACAGCTTTTTTCTTATGTAGATAAAGGGGTCTGCCAAATGTGGATTTTGGTTTAAAACTATTCCTAACATTATTATTCAGGATTCCTCCATTGAGTATTTCAAATCCTCTGTCAGTCATGTTTTGGTTGTAATTGTTCCTATGTTTTTCTGGTGTTTTTTCATTTGGAAAGGAAAGAGTTGATGGAACATGATGGTTTCTAAACAGTTTCTGAATTGATTCCTTTACATTCACTTGTTTGCTATCACTCATAGGCACTTGGTTGTCTTGTTTCCATTCAGTGTTTAAATTTCTTAAATCATCTGTTTCAAAATCAAAGTTGTCCCTGTATTGCACTTTGTTTAACTTTCTGACTGGTGTCCAGTAGTTTTTGGTTAATGGGTTAATTGATAAAACAAAACAGCACATCATACCAAAGTATACAGCAAAAATAAATAGCACCTATAAAAAAAATTATTAATAATAATAAAATTTAAAATACAAATATAAATACCTGCATGATAGGAAGAAAATTGTCTGTTGTGTAGTGTGTAGAATCATGTAAAGACTGACCAACATTTAATTGACATTCTTATTTATGTTCCATACGCGTGACATTATCACGGATTATTCACACATTAGCCCATTCTGACCTTGATTTTACACCAGATAACATATTTGCATATTAAATACTACATTTTCCATGTAAACTTAAAAGCCACTAAATTATTGTAATTTATTTCACTGGAATGACCACTTACCATGTCCACCTTTCAAAAATAAATAAACAATTTTTTTAGATCATCTTTTATACATGAAACTTGTTTTATTTACTTCATATATTCTACACAAATTTCTTTACCTTGTTATACAAACATAGTTTAAAGTTATTTTGATTTTACATATGGCATAGAAATCTCTTTATCTGGTTATACATACATAGTTTATATATATATATATTGATTTTACATATGGCGTAGAATGAATAGAAAGTATTTTAAAACTTCTATATCTTTTTACAACGTTGTGTAAGGTGATTATAAATAACATGAGCCTTTTGGCAAGTAATTTATTTGTGCAATTTAAAATAAAACAATAAACACCTAAGAGAAACTTAAATTTGTCAATATCCGCCTTTTCCACTGCCTCCACCTCCCAATTTACTTCCGTAGCCTCCTGTAGAAATACGCCCAAATCCCCCAGCTCCACCACCATATCCACTTGCACCGCCTGCTCCAAATCTTTTTGCACCAGCTCCCCCACTATGTCCACCTCCGTACCCTCCAGATCCACCATGAGCTCCACCTCCATGAGCGCCACCTCCGTAGCCACCAGATCCGCTACCAGCTCCACTATGAGCACCACCACCATAACCGCCAGATCCACTACCTGCTCCACCATGAGCTCCGCCTCCATGAGCACCACCTCCATAGCCGCCAGATCCACTTCCAGCTCCACCTCCATGAGAACCTCCTCCGTAACTGCCAGATCCATGTCCTGCTCCATGAGAACTTCCTCCGTAACTACCCGATCCACTACCTGCTCCTCCATGAGCTCCGCCCCCATGAGCACCACCTCCATAGCCACCAGATCCACTACCAGCTCCACCATGAGACCCACCACCATGAGCACCACCTCCATAGCCACCAGATCCGCTACCAGCTCCGCCGTGAGAACCACCACCATAACTACCAGATCCACTACCTGCTCCACCATGACCTCCGCCTCCATGAGCACTACCTCCATAACTGCCAGATCCATGTCCTGCTCCACCCCCATGGCTTCCAGAACCACCTCCATAGCTTCCACCTCCATGGCTTCCAGAACCACCTCCATAGCTTCCACCCCCATGGCTTCCAGAACCACCTCCATAGCTTCCACCCCCATGGCTTCCAGAACCACCTCCATAACTTCCATCTCCATCCCCGCCATCGTAGCCATATGACTTGGTTCCATCTTTGTCAGTTACAGTTGCCCTAAATCCATTTTTCCAATCAGCTACATAATTAACAATTCTCATTGTACCATCAGGTTCTTGAAGACTATAACTGCCAGTCACTTGCTCGTCTGGATTCCCTTGTTCTTGTCTTGTTTGGTAATTGCCCTGAGTGGGATCTTCAATTTCGTAAGCAAAATTTACATTTTTTCCCTAAAGAAATATTAATTAACACTATATATAATGCTACAAAAACTATAATATATTTTTTTACTTACATCAACAATATTGTAAAAAGTCTTTAAAGCTTGTTCAGCAGTTGTTCCTTGATAACCACCTCCAGAGCCTCCGTACGCACCGCCTCCAGCTGCTCCTCCACCATATCCTCCTCTGCCTCCTTGAGCTCCACCGCTACCATAACCACCACCGCCATGAGTTGCTCCTCCACCACCATGACTACCACCACCATAACCACCTCCACCGTGAGCTGCGCCACTACCTCCATGTCCACCAGCTCCACCTCCATATCCTCCGGCTGCTCCGCCACCATGTCCTCCACCACTATGTCCACCTCCGGCAGCTCCGCCATATCCTCCACCACTATGTCCACCTCCAGCAGCTCCACCGCCATATCCTCCATGTCCACCTCCACTTCTCATTCCGAATCCTCCAGCACTTCCGCCCCCATATCCTGCTCTGCCTCCAGCACTGCTTCCAGCACTGCCGCCTCCATATCCGCCTTTGCCTCCAGCATTTCCGCTTCCATAACCAGCTCCAGCACTAAACCCAGCGTGGAATGTGAGCAGCAAAGCACATATCACAGTTGAAAGATGCTAGAAAAAACAAAATTGAATTATACCTCCTGTCATAACAAATAAAATTTAAATTTAAATAATCCGAATTTTAAAAATAAAAATTTAAAACTTGACAAAATTCTAAAAATTATATATATTAAAAACAATTAATTTAGGTTGCAAAAATGTGTGTAACAATTAAATTTAAATGAAAAAGCAATAAAATGCACCTTATGTCAATCATGCAGACAGCCCTTTTTGACATTTCGCATAACTACATAACTTATAAATATTACACAACAATAGAGACCACAGAAATGGAACACAAGTAAAATAACTTACAAAAATAAATAAAATTTTAAAATAAAATAAAATAAAATAAATATAAAAATACAAAATTAAATTCGAAACTAAAAATCACACCAAGCCAACTAACACTACTCAAATCTCCTTTCACTATTGCTCTCCAACTGCTTGCTTACCTTCATCTTGCTGATCTGTTTCAATCTGAAGCTGCTCGTGATCTGACCAACTCTTTATATAGGAAAAAGAAGCACACTAGGTAGGCAGGGAGGCGTAATTGCCTTCCTCCAAAACACCTCGCATGAGCATTCTCCCTTTGTTCTAGCAGATGAGAGAGAAAGTTTTCGGGTCGAATGGCTCGCGGGATGAGAATCTCTACCAATAGATGTGGGTGTGCTAATTTCGATCATGGCTACGCCTGGGCATGTCTGCACGCATTACATGGTCTGATCGTCTCGTTTTTTTTTTTCCCTTTTCCTTCTTCTCTTTAATCTCTTCCCTCTGGGAATTGTCTATACAATTTACGAGCAAGTCCTAAATGACTCACAATTGATGCTTATCATCTCGAAGGGTGTTTTCCACTGACCTTTCACAAACAAAAATCATTTTTGAAAAGCAGTCTTTCACTTGCAAATTAGCATAATCCTTTCTCTCCTAATATGGCAGCTGGCATCAATTTCAAACCAAATGCAATGATGAGCTGCTGATCTAGTTTTTCGATCACTTATTACCTCCATAGTCAAGTGATGGCAGAAATTGCTGATAAATGGGCGAAACATGATAAGAATTTTTTGTTTCTTGTAATTTACAAGGTGTTGTCATTAGGAATTAAGAACACTGATGATATGTCATAACAAGTGAACTATTTCACGTTTTTTTAGCAACAGGGAATGTAATTTCTTGTGATATACTTTCCACCAGGGGCGGACTTACGTGTAAGAAAAATAAGCAGTTTCTTAGGGGCCCCCACCCATCGAGGGCCCCGAAAAAAATCGAACTCTTTGCTTCAACTATATAATCGACCAATTTTGTTTTAATGATTTTGATGTATTTATATCGGAAATATAATTTTTTTTTTTTGTTATATTTGTTATATTTCTTTGCTTAGGGGCCCCTGGTAACAGGAAGTGTAGTTTCTTGTGATATATTTTCCAGGATGTATTTTGGTTGAGAATTTTTTTTGTTTGAAGTTTTCAACGTTTTTGAAACTTGATATCTTTTCGTATCTGTGGGAATTGTTTACCATAATTTATAAACTGCACCGATTTAGTGTTTTCCAGTCGTGGCCTCGCTTTCAACTATCATGATGTGCAAACAGAATGCTGACGCTCAAAATGCAGCTAGATAACAGAGAAATAATCTAGTGTTATATCTAGTGTTTGTTACATGATAAATAAGACTTTTTTTTTTACTATTTAGACGTCATAAAACGCCTAAAAAATAAAGCTAATATTTAAATAAATGATCTCTGCTAGTGTACATACCTTTAAGACTATAATGAGAAACATTAATTATCGGATTAATTTTAATAGTGCATGTGCAGAATTGTTAATTTTAGATTTTCAATTCATTTTTTTTTTTTAAATTAAAAAAAAAAAAAAAAAAAAAAAAAATTAATTACAGACAAGTTTTTTTTTATGAGAATTTCCAGTTGATAGCATTATTAATTAAATCCCTTAATTAGAATAACTTATAAAAATTATACTTTTACTTAAAAGCAAATTTTATAATTTAATTATTTATTCATTTGAATTTTCATTGAAATGTTGAGTGTGTTTGACCTCTTTGAGGTCAACTCACATCAGTGTTTACATTTACAGATGTTGTATTAAGATTACATTGTATAACACTGATATTATAACAAGTGAAGTAAGTCTGAAGCAAAGCTAACTACTTATCAGTGAAATATTAGTTTGCATTTGACAATAGTTGTGAAAAATGTTTCACTTCCTGAAAAGTAAACTTAAAGAAATAAAGTGAATTTCACACACTGATACACATAAGTAAGAGTATGATGAAACAGACCCAGTGACCAGGTCACAGTTTAATGATAGGGAATGTCAGATAGAAAAAGATAAAAAAGAAAATTTCTCTTTTTTTATTTTTTCCTCTTCAAGCAACACTTTAATCTCGTCACTGAGTATCTTATAAAATGATCTATTCTATGTCATTTCATTTTATTCTTATTTATTTTTTGGGTTTGAAATTGGAGAAATATAAGCTGAGTTTATTCCCACTTTAATCTCAAAATGCACAGAGCATAACATGAGGAAAAAAGTGGATGATATTAAAAACTATACAATAATAAAAAGGATTTGTTGCTTTTTTTTTTTTTGTTCAGGCTTGATGCGAGTTTAATGGTTTGTACAAAATGGCTGATATTAAAGAAATTATTCCCAAATGTTGTATAGCAAATCTATTTGTTAACCAACCACTTCCTGGTGGCTCAACTTCTACATTTTTTCCTCTTAATTTACTTTTGTTGTTGTGTATAAATTGCAAATTATAAAGTTCTTTTCTGCAGAACAATCAGGTCAATCTGCATGTTGGCTTTTCACCCTTTGATTAGACTCACTTAATTTTCAATTCATAATTCTGTAAAAAAAAATAATTTAAAAAAATATTGTAAACTCATGGTTAAAATAATAGTGTATATACAATATTATTATTTTTTTTTTTTGTATTAAAAATTTTCCCAACCAAAAGCCCAGTTTTCTTTGAACATTAAAAGACAATTAACAATTTTTGATGGTTGTTATTAGTTGACCTGTTTTTGGAATTTTTTAAATTTTTTTTTACAGTTTCAGTGCTCATCTAGGAAAAAGTTAATTAACATGTTTTAATTCCTTTTAAAATTGATTGTTACATCATTTTGGTAATTTTTTTTTGTTATTTTATTTTTTATTGCATCATATTTATTCATGAGTTAGATTTTTGCTCAATTGCTAGGTTATAGTTACGCATATCCAATGCTGGCATTCAGAATTAGGCTGGGATTGATGCCACCATATAGAGATGCTGTATATAATTGGAAATTATACAGTACTCGAGTTGGAATTCTGATACAATTGCAAAACATACTGCTGAAATTCATTTGCAAACAATAAAAGAATAAGAAGTTAAAGTTTGAATTTGACATGGATTTGACAGCTTGTTTTTTTTTGCACAGAGTGATGAAAGTGACCTCCAGAATTGGGTTTGAAGGGCTGGCCAATCGCAAAAAATCACAAAATAATTTTGTTAAATCCTGTTAAATTTTAAGATTTTAAGATTTCAGGATTTCAGATGAAATTCATAAGATTTTGATAGATTCTTTTAAAAAAGGTTTTGCTCAATTTTTCTACAATTTGCGTTTGTCTGATTTTATGGATTTCCAGAATTTTGAGAATTTTGGAGTATTCAAGGGGTTTGACTATGATTTCGAAGATACACTAAAGATTTCTTGGGTTTGCTGTGGATTTGCTATAAATTTAAAGATTTTAAAATTTGAGGCCGATTTTATTTAAATTAAAAAATAATTTTCAAGATTGTATCGATTTTTAAGATTTCTTGAATTTTGGAAGATTAAAGAAGTTTTACTGTAAGATTTCACAATTTTACTAAATATTTCATGTATTAGCTGTGGAATTGCTATGGATTTGAATATTTCAAAATTTCAGATAGATATCTTTAAAGATTTTGCTCGATTTTGCTTGTTTGCAAGACAATTTTCAAAATTTTAAGAATTTTCAAAATTTCTAAGATTTTAAGAATTTTCAAGATTTCTAAGATTTTAAGGATTTCCAAAATTTTTAAGATTTTAAGGATTTCCAAGATTTCTAAGATTTTAAAGATTTCCAAGATTTCTAAGATTTTAAGGATTTTCAAGATTTCTAAGATTTTAAAATATTAAACTGTATGTTTTCAAAGATACACTAAAAATTTCATGAATTTGCTACAGATTTGCTACAAATTTAAAGATTTCAAAATTTCAAGCAGATTTATTTAAAGATTTTGCTTGATTGTGCTACAAATTTCCAAACAATTTATAAGATTCCATGCATTTCTAACATTTCTGAAATTATATGAGATTTCATACATTTAAAAATCCAAAATCCTAACCCACACGAGATTTCCAGCATTGGCTGCCCCTTAATTGGACTAAACTGCACAATCCAGCATTTTCATCTCCACATCAGGCACTGGCTACAACTAGCACTGATAAATGTCCAACAAAATATCCTACATTCAAATATTTCCCAAATTGGACCAATCCAAAAATGGATACTTAATCCAAATTGATATAATTACAAAACAAGCAATCCTTGAGGCACCCATCAACCTGATGACACTAAATCATCATCCAACCCATACTTGACCTCTACACCGATGATTTTTTTATTTACTTGCAGAACATTACCATTAAAAGCGATTTATCATCTCAATTTTTTCTCTAAGTAATGAATGAACCAGGAAATGAATGATTAATTAACGCTAGGTACAACACATGATGAACAAGTTTCACTTTCGATCGTGTGGATTCTTTGACACCTTTACGTGAGTGTTTGCGATCCATTATTGAATCTTCGTCTTTAATTTTTTTATAGCTGAAACTGTGGATAAAAGGGTCACACTCGCTTTGTTCTGCTTGGTCAAGCAACCATGTTTCGCCATAAACACCATAATGGAAATCGTTTAATCTGAAGGGAAAAAAAATGAGTTTATGAGCACAATAAAGTTGTCAAAGCATATTGTTTACATTTTAAAATATGTAAATTGATGTTTTCTGATCATTTTTGGTTGTGATCTACTTTTTAGTTTCCGGTTCATACATTTTTCATGATATTTAAATTTTATTCATTGATTTGCACGGATAAATAAAAACGTTTGGAGTGTGCTGCCATCTAGTGAGTAATTCAGGAAGCTTACACTGTCTGAAACGCCGTATAGTGGCAGATACATGAAGTAATTTCATACAAAAACATCTATCTCGGCGCTCCTTCTTTGTGATATTAATAAGTGATTTTAATAATACACAATTTGCGGCAAGCCTTTTTTTCTTGTAATTATACTTTGCTATGTTATAAATAGTGTAACAAAAATGTGTCAAACGTGTATTCGCGGTGCACTTTTCCGTTACAGTTATAAACACAGACTTACGCTATAAATAACTCGTGACTGCCCAAAAGTGTATTCTAGTTTTCAAACAAACCAGAGCAGTTTGTGACTGTCGATTCGGTGATGCTTTATGACGAAAGTATCAGTGATCAACTGGCTTGTGAGAGATATAAATAACATTGCCACTTGGTTCTCAATACACTACATTTATTAGATCAGTCAGAATTGTAGCTATACAATTCTGCTGATTAAACCATGGAATTTATACAATGACTTTGCCGACCTATGGCACTATGAATTAATGCAAAAGAAGCTAACAATGAAATACGGCTATCTTGTACAGTGACCTCGTTAATCATTACTAACAATGTGTAATTAATTGGTGATGGGTCTCAAAACCCTCGTTGTTGTGGTTTACTTATGGATGTGGTTCTATTTTGGGGTTGTATCCGAGAGGTACGATTGGCTTTGCTGCACCGTCACAAATGGCTGGTTACATGATTGTGGAATAACTAGTTATAGTTATTCCAAATACATGTGTTGTTGGTGATAAAGAGAAATAAGCTGGTTTCAGTGTATTTGCCTTTATTTGTGTTGTGAGTGAATATATTACGACTAACATATTTGCTGCTGATCTTGTTGTTTTCTCTTGGTTAGCTGATTACATGGATGAGAATAACTAAGTCTAGTTATTCAGAACGCGTATTATCTGGTTGGATGATTACTTAAGCAGAATGTGCTGATTTCAGCATGTTAACCTTATTTCTACGTGGCAGTGGATACTTTAGATCTAAAGTGTATACTGTTGACTTCTTATGTGTCACTCTACAGGTGTTGTTGAAAATAAGGCAAATATTCTGATGTCAGTTTACTCGAATATTTCCGGTTTCTAGGAGTGAATATATATAATAATAACATATTCGCTGCTTGTTGCTGTTGGCACAGACCCTGTATTCAGTAGATACATTAATTATAATATATCTACTAAATTATGCTGATGTTGGGATGTTAGGTCTAACATATTCACTGGTTATTTTTTGTGTGGTAGATATATTAGTGATAATATATCAAGCCATTAATTTGAGGTAAGGAATCGGTCACATGCGACGCTCTTCATCATCTCGCTCAGATAGAATTTGCGCAGTACATGATGGTGTTGGGAATCATACCGCTAATGTGGACGATGGAAGATTAAGTCACACGTCTGGCTCAAAGGAAAATTTGCGCTAAGTGTAACTGGGGACTTACTATCGCCAGACATAGCAATCCATCGCATGGCTCATGCGGCTAGCACTATGCATGGCGGCTTCACTAAACATGTCACTCCATCAGATGGCTCACCCGGCTAGCGACACACATAGCAGCGTCAATCAGTGGGATTGGCTACGCCTTAGCGGCTTCTTACCACAGGCAATGGACAAGCGTCACCATCATCGGTGAAAAGCTGCATGTGTTTGGTCAAAACACATACATGTTTTAAGTCAAAGGGCTTAAGCAATGTTATGGCAAAAGCAACTACTTCCCCTGGGAATTTTATACAATGTTCACCACAGATAGCAAGAATGCTCCAATAGAAGATAGGGTCCTGAAAATCCCTCCAATCATGTATAACAGGATTTGGATACACAGGACACAGAATGTGAATACACAGGACACAAAATGTGGATACACAGGATACAGAATGTGGATACACAGGATGCAGGATGTGGATACACGGGACGCAGGATGTGGATACACAGGACACAAAATGTGGATACACAGGACACAGAATGTGGATACACAGGACACAGAATGTGGATACACAGGACGCAGGATGTGGATACACAAGACACAGAATGTGGATACACAGAACGCAAGATGTGGATACACAGGGGGTTGCAAAGGGGTTGAACTCTGAAAAGGGTTAATGTAACCATTTACCCTTTTCAGGCTACATATGGTTGTTGTTGTAAAACATCAATTCTTATAAATGGATAATTTCAACTACCATCTGTTTTGTTATTTGTTATTTCAATGCTCCAAAGTCATTTAAACGATGTTTTTATAACTTTGGGTTGTTTTCCTAGAAAGGCACTAAAATTGATCAACAGAATGTGCGTAGCGCGTTCTAGTGGCAAAATAATTTATTATCTTACGGTCCAAACCGTCACAAGTTGTTCACATTATTGTATCAAAACAATCATGTTATTTGATTAATATAAATGTCACTGAAATTGCTGCTTAACCACAACGAAGCAGAGAAATAGAAATGGCGACGATTCGAGATGATTTCCATTTGCATTTCAGTCAGTGACGTCTAAGCATAAAAAATAGTGGAAAACTACCAGATTGGCTATGCTATATTTCAACTTATGAGTTTTCCACTGTAGTTATAGGCGTAACGGGGGTTTTTATAACGAAAAAATACCTGCCGCAAACTGTGTAATGGCGCTCTAAAAACTCTTTCGATCAGCCGATCATTTTTAGCGGTCAACACGATAATGAAACTACTATGACCCACCCATCTATACACACTTAAAGAGAAGTAATTTCATGGTTAGATAATTTTTTTGTGAATTACTGAAGAGGTCATTACTCTCATTTGAAACTCACTTTTCAAATTTCTTTAGGTTCAAGAAATTCCAAACTGTTGTCATTTCTTTTCTCTTCACTGTCGTCACTTCAGTGTGACTAACATAAAGCTTATCTCTAGCAAATAAATAAATAAAATCCTCCAGTAACTCTTAATGTTTTTAATTGAGTTATCCGTGGTCAAGTCGTATAAAATCTAGGTCGTTACACATTAATTTTGAAAGTAAAGTGAAACATTTGCATTCTCAATTGTCATTCATAAACGCATGCACAAAACGAGTAATTTCAATAGCACATTTATTAAATAAATAAATAAATTAAAATACACAAAATTAATTAAAATTACACTCACTCAGATAAATAAATACAGTATATCCATTCGGCACTTGAGAAAAAGATATATAATAGTGAAAAACAATCATTATACCTTAATATCCACCTTTCTAATCATCATATCCATACATTTCCTTCTTATATCCACCATATCCCTTATAATCATCATGTCCATACATCTCCTTCTTATATCCACCCTTATAATCATCATGTCCATACATTTCCTTCTTATATCCACCCTTATAATCATCATGTCCATACATCTCCTTCTTATATCCACCCTTATAATCATCATTTCCATACATCTCCTTCTTGTATCCACCATATCCACCCTTCTTTCCATACCCCTTTTTACTATAACCACCTCCATATCCACCCTTGCCATACCCTTTGCCATATCCACCCATATCTTTACCATATCCACCCATATCTTTGCCATATCCACCCATTTCCTTGCCATATCCACCCATATCTTTGCCATATCCACCCATATCTTTGCCATATCCACCCATTTCCTTGCCATATCCACCCATATCTTTGCCATATCCACCCATTTCTTTGCCATATCCACCTTTTTTGTACCCACCCATATATTTTTCATATCCACTTTTGCCATAGTCATCTCCACCATATTCATCTCCATCTTTTCCATAATCGTCCCCATCATCTTTGTATCCACCTTTGCCATATCCATCATCCTTGTATCCGCCTTTGCCGTATCCGTCATCGTATTCATTTTTGCCGTATCCGTACTCGACGACTCCGTGCTTGTCCTTCACCGTCGCTCTGAATCCCTTCTTGTGGTCAGCTTCGTATTTCACGTATCTCATGTGACCATCGGGTTCTCTCACTGAATACGAGCCGGTCACGTACCCTTTACCGGATTTCTTCTCGTTGCGAGTCTGCATGAGTCCGTAATGTCCATCTTTGATGTCGTATCCGAACTTGTACGTTCCATGACCCTAAAATAAAAATTAATGTAATTGATGACGTAGTTGGGAAATGTCAGTGAACGAGTTAAAGTCGAAGGAAAGGAAGAACGGACGCTATCTCAACGATTTTAATTGGTACGAAGTACGAATAAGAGATATGGTCTAGTGGTGAAGGAGAATGAGACCAGTGGCCTGTTTTCCCACAATGGAAGGCGTGGGAAGAGAAGAGATGCATAGTGGATGCACTTGATGCACAAATAACAATATATGCTTACGTCCATTCCTTGTGCGTGATAAATGGAACTTTCATCTTTGCCGTAGTCAGCAGCCACAGTGGCGGCAATGGCTAGAAACAAAGCCAACTGAAAATATATATAAAATTAGAAAAATGGATTTTTTTTTAATGTAAATTTGGATCAAAAGTGGGGAAATTTTGACCTTTGTGCTGTGTGACCTTAAAGCCAAAGTCTTTAAGGGTATAACCTGCATAAATCATTTTTGTTTTGTTTTTATCTAAGTAATTATAGCATTGCAAACGGGATAAGGAATGTATTCAATTAGCACTTGAGGTATGAGGTTTTGGGTTGTAATGCGAAAAGATTCAAATTATTTGATTAAATAGTTGCATAGGGTACCCCAGTGACCAGAAAACATGGGCCCCTATAATTTTTTTTTTAATTTTAAAATTTTGAGGAGGGAGCCCCAAGATCATAGAATATGGGCCCCTTTATTTTTTCCCTTTTTAAAAAAAGGGAAAAATGATTTTGGGGTTTTGATTTCAGACATGGGCCCCCAAGACTATAGAATATAGGCCCCTTCGTTTTTTTCCTTTTTAAAAATAAAGAAAAAATGATTTTGGCGCCTTGGTTTCAGTCGTGGGCCATCAATTTTTCGTGCGACCCTCATTTTTTTCCCATTTTTTAAACTAAAATTTTAAATCCTTAATTTCAGTCGTGGGCTCCAAATTTGCCATGGGCCCCTTAGACCATGGAATATAGGCCCCTTCGTTTTTTTCCTTTTTAAAAAAACAGAAAAAATGATTTTGGGGCCTTGATTTCAGTCGTGGAACTCAAATATGCCGTAGGCCCTTCATTTTTTTAAACTAAAATTTTAAAGTCTTGATTTCAGTCGTGGGCTCCCAATTTGCCATGGGCTCTTTAGATTGGGATATATGGGCCCCTTCGTTTTTTACCTTTTTAAAAAAAGGGAAAAAATGATTTTGGGGCCTTGATTTCAGTCGTGAGACTCAAATATGCCGTGGGCCCCTCATTTTTTTAAACTAAAATTTTAAAGCCTTGATTTCAGTCCTGGGCCCCCAATTTGTCGTAAAATCTTTCATTTTTTTCTTTAAAAAAAAAAAATAATAATGATTTTAGAACCTTAGGGCCCCCAATTTGCCGGGCCCCCTCTTTTTTTTTTCCATTTTTTAAAACTAAAATTTTAAAGCCTTGATTTCAGTTGTGGGCCCCCAATTTGTCGTGGGCCCCTCATTTTTGTTTCCTTTTTTTAAAAAAAAAATAAAGTAAAAAAAAAATTATTTCAGTGCTTTGGTTTTCCCCATGGGCCCTCAATTTACCTTGGTCCCTCCCACGCCACCACCACTTTGTTGTACTTTTTGATTCCACTTACCTTGGTGAAAGCGAGAAGTGTTGTTTGTGTCATTGTGCAACACGTTTTGGTGTCCTAACATTTTGTTTTCGCCCTTATATATACAAGATTTGCTTGTCCAGTGAGTGCACTGCTGGTTTATTCAGTTCCAAGCTGTTGGTTTCGATTTTCATTTTTCTGCTTTTTCCCCAATTAAAAACCATGTTGGGTGACCTGTTAATGGAAGAAAGTGGACACGGGTGGAGGGTGGGGCTCGAGATTGGTCAAGTATGCAAATGGAATAGGTCATTTTCATCCAACATTCTTGTGCGATGGATCTTTGTAATTTATCATTTTAATTAGTCGTGGAAAAACGGGAACCCGTACACAAGCAATTAAAAATATATTAAGAAAATTGCTACGTGTCCGAGTTTCAAGTTTTAGAAGAATGTGGCCTTGAGTTAATACTTAATAGGACCAGTTTTTGTTATGATCTTCGTGATATATGAAAAATGGAACAATTGAGGGGCGAAATGGCGTGGACGGGAAAATCCCGCATTCGCTGCCGCGCGCGAGGGCTCGTCTCCCGCCCGAACTCGTAGAGTTTTGCGGGAGTTGATTAAATCAGTTTAACGCATAATTTCATCGAAAAAATTAATTTATTTCACCGGATTGTCGTGTTTCGGGTTATTGGCTGTATTGTGTGTTAGGGCAGTTTAATTTTAAACGGAATTTAGAAATGAATCGGGGCAGATATGTGGCAAATTGCACTATTACTCTAAAACAATTTCTTTGTGTTAAATAATGAAATTTGCATTCGCTTCGATTGTGAACTTGTGTACGGGTCATTTTACAAGTTCAATCACCGTAACCATTAACCACGTGACCTATGCACGGCTTGCAATAAACTTATGGCTAAACTCGCCGTTTGGAAATTGAATGACAGGCAAAATTACGTTTTCTGTTTGAATTTTTTAATTTTACTTAATTATACATACGCCTGATGGTGTTATCTTCTTCTCACAGTACGATGACCTTAAAAAATCGAAAATTATGCTGATGACTCAAGTAAAACACCCAAAATCACGATTTTTATATTTTTTTAAGCTTTTCTGCATAACACAAACAAAATAAAATATTTTTTCAAAAAACAAAAAAAATAAATAAATAAACTCACAAAAAAACCCACAAAAAAAATCCAAGAAATCCCAAAAAAATTTAAAAAACCAAAAAAAAAATTTAAAAAAACCAAAAAACCAAAAAACTATCCAAAAGTATCAAAAAACAAAAATATATAACAAAAAAAAACAAAAATAAAATCCTCCAAAAACACATTTAAAAAAAAACCAAAAAAAAAGAATAAAAAACTCAAAAAATGTATTAAAATACTCAAAAAATCAAAAACCTCAAAAAAAAATTTTTAAAACCCAAAAAAATCAAAACCCCTCAAAAAAAATCTAAAAAATCCCAAATTCCTCACAAACAAACATCAAAAAACTTTTAAAAAACCCAAAATAGGAATCAAAAACTCAAAAAAATGTATAAGAATACCCAAAAAAATCAAAACCTCTCAAAAAAAATCAAAAATCTCTCAAAAATCAAAAAACCCAAACAAAGAATGAAACCCGCCCACTTCCTCCCAAAAAAATCAAAAACCCAAAAAGAATTCTAGTTATATTCTTTAGCTAGATGCGTCAGCTAAATTCATTTTTAGTGCTTTCTTTCTGTTTATTTGTCCTGAATTGTTAAGTAATTAAACTATATAGGGGAAAGAAAATGTGGATTCCAACGCTCATTAAGTTGCCCAGCTCCTAGAATTTCTTTTTCCTCTCAACAACCGGGTCATGATTAGGTCATAAATGCTTGAACCATTGAGAAAACATATATTTGTCAGCAGTATGTGCCCATCTAACCGGTTTTCTATCTCTCTTATCAACCAACATGATATTAGATGAGAAATGGAATTATTTTTCAAGTGTGGGTAAAAATTAAAAACAATAAATAAATATCCCTTGAACTAGTTTTCGAATCTTAATCAAGCATGGAAGATTAATTTTGTCCTGTAGGTGGCCTGCAATGATTTAATGGTTCAACAAAAGAATTTAGTTTATCTCAATTACATAATTAATGAATTTATTCTTTTCTTCTTTTATCATTTTGGAAAATTTTTGATTTTTTGTAGGAAGGTTTTGATTTTTTTTGGGTATTTTAGTACATGCTTGTGGGGTTATTGATTTTTTTTTTGGATTTTTTTGAGTTTTTTAATGTTTGTTTGTTTTTTTTAGTTTTTTTGGGGGGTATTTTAATACATAAATTTGGGTTTTTGATTCTTTATTCGAGGTTTATTTTTGGGGTATTTTAATACATAAATTTGGGTTTTTGATTCTTTATTTGAGGTTTATTTTTGAGGTATTTTAATACGTTCTTTAGGTTTTTTTGAGTTTTTTTTGGGTATTTTAATACATTTTTTGAGTTTTTTTTGGGTATTATTTATACATTTTTTGATTTTTTTTTGGGTATTTTAATATATTTTTTGGGGTTTTTTGGTTTTTTGTTTTGTTTATGGTTTTGCTTTTATGGTTGTTTTTTTAAGGATTTTTTTAATTCTTTTTTTGAGGGTTTTTAATTTTTTGGGTTTTAAAATTTTTTTTGTTGGTTTTTTGGATAGTTTTTTGGTATTTTTGATATTATTTTGGAGTTTTTGATATTTTTTTGGTACTTTTGATATTTTTTTAGTACTTTTGATATTTTTTTGGTACTTTTGATATTTTTTTGGTACTTTTGATATTTTTTTGGTAGTTTTGATATTTTTTTGGATTTTTCTGATTTTTTTGAGGGTTTATCTGAATTTTTTTTTTTTTTTTGTTATTTTTAAAAAAATTTTGGTGTTTAATTTTTTTTTTTTGAATTTTTAGTTATTTAATATTATTTATTTAATATTATTTATTCATTTTTCGAGTTCTGGTGGTAAAATATGTGAAAAATTCATCAATTCAATTCCACACATTTTTCTTTTTATTATTATGTGTACATTGTGTAAAAAGCAGAAAATTAGTTCACTGTATTGCTTCCTGTGTGAGAAAAGTAAAGTTTTGCTTGAGTGATACAGAAAGCAAAAGATTTAGGATTTGGGATGGGTTTAATAACCTGCAAACAAGTGTTCCTGTCCACTGATTAAGTGGACAATAAGGATTAAAGTTAAAAAAAATAAATTACTATTTTTTAATTAGGTGATGGTATTAGGAAGAAAAAGCTTTTTTATTCTTACAATAAAAATAAAATAATTAACTACTATGAGGGAAAAAGTACATATTGAATTATTATTGTTTATACCATTCATTTGTGTTCAAACAGGTCTATTAGTCTCGTTTTCATGTTCAGGAGTAGTTTATAGGCCACCTGTCACTCTGTAGTTGATTACATGAGACATTAAACTGGTCATTTGATTACAATGTAAGATTGGTTGAACATTCTGTGAAGTTTAATTGAATTAAATGGTTTGAAAGGAAAAAGTTTACAGTGAATATGAGTGAAATTTAGTTCGTATTTTGTTTGGTGTGGAATTAAGGGTTTTTGGATTTATTGCTATGCTTTCTCACTGCTATTATTGTAATTAGGTTTTCTCATGGAAAACAATGGAGGTGGTAAGTTATCATAATTCTTTAATTTCATCACAGAAAAGTTTTGAGTTAGGATTGAAACTGGAGATTTAAATAAGAGACGTAAGTGGTGTAAACAGCGTATAAATAAAAGGTAAATTGAGGCTAAGATTGGAGAAATTAACTAATTAATTTAATGGTTTGGTGTTTCCTGTGAAATAGTTTCTATGTGAAAACACACATGAAAGGTAGTGTAGTTTCAGTATTTTAGAAAAATAGAAAATTAGAAAAAAGGAATTAAAAAACCCCCAAAAAAAATTAAAACCAACGAAAAAAAATTTTTAAAAACCCAAAAGATTATTAAAAATTTAAATCATTCAAAAAAACCCAAAAGAATAATTTAAAAAACCCAAAAATACCCAAAATTCGAAAAAGCAGAATTAAAAAACCCAAAAATACCCAAAATTTGAAAAAGCAGAATTAAAAACCCAAAAAACACAAACAAAACCTAAAAAAACAAAGAATAAAAAAAACCGAAAAGAAAAATAATAAAAAATCCAAAAAACCCCTAAAAATAAATTTAAAAACCCAAAAAACCAAAAAAAAAGTAAAAAAAAAAATCAAACCCCTTCTAAAAAACAAAAGAAGTAAAAAAAAACAAAAAAAAATCAAAAAAAATCAAAAAAACCCAAAAAGAACCAAAAACCCCCCAAAAAATCAAAATCCCCCACAAAAAAATTAAAAACCCTTCCCACAAAAATTAAAACCCCCCCAAAAAAAAATCACAAAAACCCCCAAAACATTTCAAAACCCAAAACACCCACACAAAAAATAAAAACCCAAAAATTTATTTTTTTTAAATTCAAAATTTATTACACTAAAACCAAACTAACCTTATTAAACTAGATCAAACCCCCCAAAAAAATCTTAATACAACTTGATTAAAACCACACAGTCAATAGATAACCATCAAAAAACCACCTAAAAGAAAACTTAAAATATCAATTGAAAATGAGGACAATAATTGTTATCTTTTGTGTGTCCTATGTGGGAAGCAGGATTGCCCCGTGGGTCTAACCTACCCGAACACCTCAACACAAAGAACTCTTCGATGGCTCAAAACAAGGCCATCTCTTATTTATCATTGTCCAAACACCTAAAGAAAAAAAAAAAAAAAAAAAAAAAAAAACTCAATCCATCAATAAACAAAAACATTCTACTCATCAAATCACCAACAAAAAATAATCAAAACAAAACAAAACAATTCCAACACTCAAGTTTGTTATAACGAGGTTTGCCCAAAGGCTCTATCTAGTCACGTGTTCCCAAAAGAAAAGATTCTTGGAGGATTCTTTAATAGTCTCTTCCTTGCCCAATATATAAACGTGATCCATTCCCACGAGTCAGTACACTTCTCTCATCACCACAAATGCAGGTAAGAGCTCCACTGTGGAATTTTGCTTAATTTGCTTATTTTGCTTAATTTGCTTATTTTGCTTAATTTGCTTAATTTTCTTAATTTAGGTCCAAAAGTTTTTATTGATTGGTGTTGTGTTGCTGGTGTCATCAGTTTGTTGTCACGTTGTGAAGAGACAAACGAGATATGGTGTGGATGAAACCGAAGTGGATAATAATCTTGGATATCGACCGGTTGGTCCGACGGGTCCAGTGGGACCAGATGGTGGATATAGACCAGTAGGACCGACGGGCCCTGTGGGACCTGGTGGAGATGGTTATAGGCCGGTGGGTCCGACAGGGCCAGTTGGGCCAACAGGACCGGTTGGGCCAACAGGACCTGTGGGACCGGGTGGAGATGGTGGTTATGGACCAGTGGGACCAACAGGACCAGTGGGACCAGTGGGACCAGGTGGAGATGGTGGCCATGGACATGGCGAACACGGACATGGCGAACATGGACATGGAGAGGGCGAACATCACCATGGGGTAATTATGAAATTTAGGGTGTAAAATGGTGCAAAGAATGGCGTAAAATAGTGTAAAACTTGTTGAAATAGCGTAAAATAGTGTAAAACTTGTTGAAATTGCGTAAAATAATGTAAAACTCGTTAAAATGGCGTAGAATAGTGAAAAACGGCATAACAATGACGTAGAATAGTGGGAAACGGCATAATAATGAGATAAAACGGTGCAAAACTTGTTAAAGAAAGCGTAAAATGGCACAACAATGGCGTAAAATGGCCCAACAATGGCGTGAAATAGCGTAAAATGGCACACAAATGGTGTAAAATGGCACAAAAATAGCGCAAAACGTAATAAAATGGCGTAAAATGTCACAAAAATGGTGTGAAATGGCACAAAAATAGCGCAAAATGATGCAAAACTTGTTAAAATAGCGCAAAATGATGCAAAACTTGTTAAAATAGCGTAAAATAGCACAAAAATGGCGTAAAATGGCACAAAAATGGCGTAAAATGATGCAAAACTTGTAAAAATGGCATAAAAATAAGTAAAAGTTGTGAAAATGACGTAAAATTGAGTAAAACTCGTGAAGATGGCGTAAAATTGAGTAAAACTTGTAACAAAACGTAAAATAACGTAAAACTAATTAAAATAGCATAAAACAGTTGCAAAACTGATTAAACTGGCGTAAAATAGCTAAAAATTTGTTTTAAAAGCGCTAAAACGGTGTAAAACTTGTTAAAAAATGCATCGCATTGTGTTTTTCAGATGCCGTACGACTTCAATTACGACGTGAACGACGTCGCAACAGGTAACCAACACTCCCGAAAAGAAACCTCCGATGACAACGGAGTGATCACCGGCTCCTACCAACTAGTGGAACCCGACGGATCGCTACGAATTGTCGAATACACGGCCGACTGGAAAAACGGATTCCACGCCAAAGTGAAAAGAATCCCAAACTTTGCACCTCCGCCGCCCACACCAATCCCCAACCAAGGAGGCGGTTACGTGCCACCAGGACCCGGTGGTTACGTGCCGGGCACTGGCGGTAGTCCGGGGATAATTGATCAACGGCCGACCGACGGTGGTCAAAGGCCGGGTTACGTTCCTACAGAACCAGATAACAACATCGATTATGGCGGCCAAACCGGGTCCAGATATTAAACCGCAGGATCTCATTTTTCTAGAAATTTTTGTAAAAATTTACAATTGTAAATAATTTTTGTTATTTTTGATACGTAAGAAAAGAACAATAGTCGAAATATCAAGGAAATATAACGTAATTTCAGTTTTGTTTCTGAAAAATGAGGTTGATGACCTATATCTTGTGTAATCTACTAAAACTAAGTTTCCATTTAATCATTTTTTTTTTTGTATTTTATTTTTATGAATTTTTGATTAAAAAGATTAAATCGTGAAAAAATCAGTTGGTGGTGAAACTAGAAATTCTATTGTTTTCAGCAATTCAAGGCTGAGTTATGTAGTGAACTATTTATCACCATAACCTTGATGATCACAGTTGAATAGTCAAACAAACACAAAAATGTTAAAAATGTTTTTTTTTTATTTTTTTATTTTTATTTTTTAAGGAAAATGAAAGTGTTTTGACCGCATATTTCAAACTTGCTCAACTATAAAATCAATTTATAATTAAAATACCGTAAATCGTCTGGTTGTGCACCCGCGCACTATTGGAACATTGGATTTTATTAGAGACCCACGCGTTAACGGTGAGTATACACCCAGGTTACACAAATGATAGAATCATTATCGCATCTATGATCTATGTCTATGGTAATTCAATATAAACTTTCTATACACATTCTACGTAGTGTCTGTATTGAAATTAGATAGCTAAATAAATTTAAAATCGCATATACGTAGAAAATTCTACGTAATTCTATATAGAATTCTGTGTAACTTCTGTTTGCACTAAAACCAATTTAGCGAAACCTGTAAATTGCCGCCATTTCAAAATTATTCCAATATTCCACTAAATTAATAATATTTATTGGTTTAGTTGATAATATTTGCAAATACTCAAAAAAATGTGCGAATAATATCAATTAAACCGATAAACATTATTAATTTACACAAATTATTGGAATAATTTCAATTTAAATAACCAAAGAATTGCAAAGATTAATGTAAGCGGGTCTCTATTATAACAACCCGCATTATAACAAACCCCGCGCACTATAGTCACTATGTAGAAGTTACATAGAATTCTATATAAAATTACATACAATTTTCTATGTATATGCAATATTAAACTTATTTAGCTATCTAATTGCTATGCAGACACTATGTAGAATCTATATAGAAAGTCTATATAGAATTAACATAGACATTCTACGTAGATGCGATGTTGATTCTATCATTCGTGCTACCTGGGTATTGACAAATTTTAACTCAACCAGAGAATTTCCAGTAAAAATAAAAACACACACAATGATTTAATTTCACTCCTGAAATTTAAATTTCAATCGAAATGACACACGTTCGACTTGAATAACCATTGTTATCATCCACATAAACAGCACACCCTGCACCCAGGTACTCAAGGTCACGTGCCCTACATTTCCCCAACGTCCTTCCCTCTGGCTGGCTAGATACATCCGACTTGCTCGACACACATCCATTAAATTAACCGTTTTACTTTCCAAATTCCACCCACCCAAAACCAAAATTAAATTAAACTATGTGAAAAATCCCCGCTGCAATTTCCCTGTGAAAACTCAAAAAAATCCTTCAAAACAAATGATTGCAGCTGAAACTATTCACCCAAAAAGAAAAAAAAAAAGACAAAAAAAAAAAGACAAAAAAAAATATTTTTTCAATGAAATCTCGGTCAGTAAGCAGTGACAATTTAGAAAATTTTCCCCCCCTGTACTCCCATTTTCTCTAATTTCCAAATTGGCCTTCCATTTGAAGGCGTGTTATGGACTCACTTGACTAAGACTATATAAAGAGCTAGGAAGTTGACTTTGGTAGCATATTGTTTGTGGATAGTCTAGAAACCATTGCAATGATTAAGGTGATGCATTTCCACTCTCCTTCAATCTAATCCAACAAATTTTAAACTATTTTAATCAATTTTTAGGTTTTTTTAGTCGTTTTTGCCTTCACTTTGTGTGTGTGTGCTGATTATGATGGCTATGGTGGCTATGGGGGTTATGGGCAGATAGGCCATGGGTATGGCCATGTGCCTTATGGTCATGAGGGGCATGGAGGATATGGAAGGAGTTCTGTTTATCATGAACAGAATAATGATGGACATGTGAGTATTTATTTTATTTATTTATTTATTTTTTTTTTAAATTTTTTTTTAAAATTTTTTATTTATTTAGGGTTATGGAACATACAAATTTGGATACGAAGTTGATGATCCACATACACATAACCACCAATCAAGACATGAAACCAAAGATGGTCATGGGACTGTGAGAGGTTCTTATAAATTGAAAGACGCAAATGGACATGTGAGAGTTGTGGAATATATTGCTGATAAACATCATGGGTTTAGAGCACTTGTTAATGGAATTCCGCATTATTAAATTATTATTGTTTTTAAGTGTGTGTATTTTGGCATAAATTGTTTTAAATGTTTGTGTTAGGAAAAACAAAACCATTAATTTCATACTAAACCGTTTGCTATTTTTATTTATTATTAAAATTCTAATCAAATGTCATCAATTGGTTTTCTGGATGAGATCTGCACACTATGCGAAGCTGTTTGTGTCATAACTCGTGGAAATAGATCATACATTATACAAACAACATAACATAAATAATAAAAATAATAATAAATAATAAAAAAAATCTTAAAAAACTTTTTTTTTATTATAAATTTCATTAACAAACATTATTTTTGTTCATTAATCTTTGTGCGGATCTCATTTTGGCATTACATTCATAAAATTTTGATACTAACAGCTTCTCATACAATGGCGACAACACACGACCTCTAGTTTTGAAAATTTGAAACTAAAACAAAAACAAAACTAATTTATAAAATAAAAACAAATCTAATGTGAATTTAATGCAATAAATAATTAATGAAATAAATTTTGGTGTTCGGTTTTCAATATTTCTCACATGACATCACACTACGTCCATTTTAGAATTGCAGATCACCGATTATGACGTCACATTAAATACCAAATCTTTGAACTGCGCCCGAGAGGCGACTATTCTCGAGGTTTTCGTTTTGGTGAAGACCTAAATTTTTCTATTATTGTTTATTCTGCCCAGTCAGTTTACCTAGATTAAATCCAAACATTTCGAAGTCTCATTCAATCCTAAAGTCATCATGGAAAGTCGTTACAACATGCTCAAACCAAGTAATTGTTAACCCTAAAAACGAAATGACTAAATTCCAATCGAAATTTGAATTTCCAGTTCCTAAGCAATTGACCAAAGAAACTCACCAACAACGACTAACTGCAGAATAAGTAAACAAATATTTGAAATTTTTCGAATTAAAACCATTTTCGTTTGAAATTTGCACTTTTTGCCAACAGAGGACGTCCAGATTCAAAGTTTACTACGATTTATCATGAGAAAATAATTTTCGCCTGAAGAAAAATCCGAGCATTACAAAATATTACAAATATTACAAAATATTTGAATTTGAATAGGAAAAATTTGCTCTTAAATTGACGCGATGACGCTGTCTTGTCAAGGTGACGTTGATCTTATGAGTGAAGAAACGGAAATGCAAGTAGAAGGAGAAAAGTGATTAGTTAGTTAATTAAATTGATTTTTTTTTTTTTTTTAATTATATTATTTATTTATTTATTTTTAGATCAAATGAATGGAATTGTTACATACGTGATTCGATAGACAGTAAAGATTTTTGGCTAGATCATAAGAGTGTGATGGAGAGTTCAGAAGCAATGGATTTGGCTTCGCAGCTTAGTCACAAAGTAAAATATATTATGGGGTTTTTGAATATTATTATTATTATTGTAGAATTGATGGCTTAATGTCAAATTCCTCAAAGCATTCAGTTGTAGGACTAAAAAGTTCATTTATAGATCTAAAAAGTTCACTTGTAGATCTAAACAGTTCATTTCTAGACCTAAAAAGTTCATTTGTACATGAGAAAAGTCAATTTTAGGCCTGAAAACTCCACTTTTAGACCTAAAAAGTTGATTTGTAGACCTAGAAAGTCCAATTGTAGACCTAAAAAGTACATTTGTAAACCTAAAAAGTACATTTTTAAATTAAAAAAATTGTTTTTTAAATTAAAAAAATTCATTTTTAAATTAAAAAAGTTCATTTACTGATCAAAAAAGTTCATTTACTGATCAAAAAAGTTTATTTATTGATCAAAAACCTAAAAACCTAAAAAGGCAATTATAGATCTCAAAAATTTATTTTTAGATCTAAATTATCCATTTTTAGATCTAAACTATCCATTTTTAGATCTGAAATATCCATTTTTAGATCTAAAATATTCATTTTTAGATCAAAAAGGCAATTGTAGACCTGAACAGTCAAATTTAGTCCTCAAAAATCCATTTTTAGATCTAAACTATCCATTTTTAGATCTAAACTATCCATTTTTAGATCTAAACTATCCATTTTTAGATCTAAACTATCCATTTTTAGATCTAAACTATCCATTTTTAGATCTAAACTATCCATTTTTAGATCTAAACTATCCATTTTTAGAT